>LN483358.1:89115-241487 GCA_900002565.1 Culicoides sonorensis
AATTTTTTGGAAATAAAATGGTATAATAATAAAATAAAAGAAAATGAGACATGAACATGCAAATCTGAATTTAAAACTTCATCATAAAATGAAGAAAGTATGGTATGAAATTTTTTTTATATGAATATTTTGATATGATGCAATTCAACCAGAAAATTGGAATAAAAGCAAATCATTTTTTTTATTATTATATTTTTTATATGAAATAATAAAAATGCCGAGAGTGTGCAAAAAATCGCACTTTTTTATTATTGTTCAAGAAATATAATAATAATTCCAAAAATATGTGCAGCAATTTTTTTTTTTTTGAAAGATTGATGATCTTTCATATTAAAATTTTTTGTACTTAGAACAATTTTTACTATTTATTGCATTAAATTCTCTCTCTCCATGTCTCGAAGAAAATCGATTCAAATTCTGGTTTAACTTGCAAAAGTTTTATACAATATTTTATGTTCAATTTGTAGAAAAAAAAAGTGAAATATGGATGTAATGTCAACCAAAAAGGTTAAATCAATTTAGTAAATGCAATTTCAAATATGTAAGTTCTCTTTCTCTTGATAGATAATAAGCCGCATTAATTTCAAGTGACAATCACATAAATTTTTATTGCAAATTTATTCATTTGTGAATTTATTTGTTAAGGCAAAAAAGAAGAAATAAGGAAAAATTGTGTTCGATTCAGTGAATTGTCAGGATATTAAAAACGTGAGCTCATTATAAAACTATCTATTTCTTAATCTTGGAAATTGTTTTGTCCTGTAAAAAATCTTGAATACGAAGAGAAACAACTTTGAATTACAATTCAAGAGTAATGTCAAACGAAAAATGGGTCAGAAAAGGTTTTACGATTTTTTTTTCAAATGAAAGCTTGAACGAATTTTTAGCTTTTTTACTCATAATTGACTAAGTTGCTATTTCAAGGTCTAGTTAAAAATCGTCTCGATTTAATTATCTATCAACTTTCAAGAAACAACAGAGTGAAAATCATTTGGATGCCTTGACACAGTAACATAGAGGGAAATGAAATTGCGGAAAGACTAGCAAGGGAAGGTCCAGTTACAACATATGCCGATATAGGAATTTCATTAAAAACAGCAGTCTGCAATATTTGAATAGCTTATAGATGAATCAACTTGGTACTGGGATCTGCAAAGCAATCGTCTTTCTGAACACGTACTGAATCTTATACCCAAATAGTCAGCTACTCGTACTAAGGAGTTTCTAGGAATAATCACAGTTCAAGTAAGAGTTTTGGTAGTACTCCTTACAGGACACGCACGTGTACTAAAACACCTTAAGATAATGAATCTAAGAGTAACAGGTTTATGTAGATTATGTCAAGCAGCAGAAGAAAGCGCTTAGCATATTCTCTGCTTCTGTAGTGGACTTGAGAACAGAAGAAGCAGGTTTTTTGGGTGTTTGAATGGGCAAATAAATCCAACGGCTCTCTTTGGAATGAAAATTCATTTGATATATGATTTCTTGAAGGAAATAAGTATAGTTAAAGAAGAATATAATTTAGGGTAAGTCGAAAGACAGCCCACAAAAAGCCCAATGAAGTAGTGGCTTAGGTGGGCCCACTGACGTACTAGGTGGAAAATTAAAAGGGTATCGATCCTCGAATTTTTAAGTTTTAATCATCAATTTAGGTCAAAATAAGTTGAAAAATATGAACTTTTGAAATCTCCGAACGGTCCTTTCATAATTTTTGACTCTGAGCCCTTACCCATGAAGAATGCAAAGAAAACACAAAAATATCTCAATTTTGTCCTTTAAAATCAAACTACTCTCACCCTAAACACAATTATAATATATTAAATTAGTTCAAGGACTCTTAACTTCCTTTTTTTCAAGTTATTTTTGATTAAATAATAGAAAAAAAGACATACATTAACATAAAAAGACATGATTTAGATTCTCAATCAATTTTATTAAAATTCATAAATATTCAATTTGAATAGCTCTAAACATTTAAATTGTTGTAAGAAACAACTGAATTTAATAAATTATTTTCATAATTTAAATTTACTTTTTTTCTTTTATAACGGTCATTAAATGCATCAAAATCATAATGAATCGCTTCAAATGCATGCTCGCTGAATGTTCCCAGTCCTATTCTATGTTTTTCAATAAAATCTTCTACATGAAATTTAATTATATGAATTTTTGGCGTAATTTTGGAGTTAGGCAATGATGTGTAATTTTCAATGAAAGTTTCTATTTTTTTTTTATACTCAATATTTAAATAAGTTCCAAAACATGAATCGATAACTTCATTCAATGATATTAATGTTTGTATGAATTTATGAATGTCATTTGGATTTGTAATATTTTCTATTTCTTCATCAAAAGATTTTTTTAAATTGTCAATCCCATTTAATAGGCGCTTACACGAATTGCCATTAAAGCCACTGCCAAAAGCTGCATCCCTTTCTACACCACATAACTTTGCAAACGAAAGTGCAACTTTTGGATATCTTTTCAATAACAAGTCATAAATGGTGTTTAATGCACCTAACATTAAATGTAACTCAGGTGGTACTAATACGTCTATAACAAAAGATTCATCAGGTTCATTCAACACAGGTTCACTCACACAATTAAAAAAATTCTTAGCTTTTGTACATTCTCCTCCTGCTTCAGTCCATTTTTCATAATTTTCACGGATTTCCCCAAAAGTTCTTAAAGCTCCTTTTTCATTTAACTCTCCTTCAAAAGACACACGGATAAGTTCCAGAGCAAGAAGAAATTCCAGCTAAAATATTAGCCATTTTCAAATCAACGGTTAACTTAGCTTTAATTGACTCCAATTCAATAATTTCACACAAAATTTTGACATTTTCGTGATTTTCTGATATTCCATTTACAAGACAAAGAATTAAAACTTTTTTAACCCCTGTTTCTTTAAAATCTTTCTTTTCTTTTGAAGATTCTTCCAGTGAAGTAACCGTTAAACATATTTTAAAACTTCCCCGACCACCATCCATTCCGATCTTGTACGTTGGATTTGAAATACTTCGTTTTTTATTTATATAATCGAGGAAGCCAGGAATATTTTTACAATAAACAACAACTTGTTCACTCTCAGATCCTTTAAATAAAACCTTTCTAGTATCGAAATAGCTTAAAACATCTTTTTTATCTGAAAGGATTTGTTTTGAAATGCCAGCATCAACTGACTTCCGACCATAACTTTTTTTCAATCCACTTATTAATTTATCACGTCCTCTATTGCTTAATTTTAATTTTTTTTGAAGTGAAACAATGTCACCATGTGAAAATGATCGCTTTATGTTTTTGGGATTGACTATTATGGACATATTTGATTTTCTTTTTGACGGGACAACTATATGTGTTTGTTTTTTAATATATTTATTATTATTTGTTATCTTTAGGATTTTTTTAAAAATAATAGAAGGATCATCACGTTTAGCAATGTTTAAAATATTCTTATAAAAACTCGCTTTTCCACATTTATGACGAATTCCTTTTCCAATTATCGTTAAACGATTTGAACAAAGTTTTTTTGGCTTTTTATTTTTAATTTTACGTAAATTGTTCTTTTTGTTAAGCAAAGCTTTAGGCAAATCAGAGATTGCATTTGAGCCTTTTTGTCTTGAGCGAATATATTTACATAAAATGCAGTTACAATCCTTTTTTGAAAAATTTGATCTTGTTTTTTGTATATTTAAAATTTCTTTTAAAGCATCAAAATTAATGACCTAAAAAATGAAAGGATAATCGTAGATTATACATGTTATTGATTGTCAATAAAATAAAACCTCTTTAATTTTATTTTTATTACTATCATCAGGCTTTTTGTTAAATGTTACTAGTTTTTTGTAGCAAGTGACACAAACATTTGCCGGCAATTGATTTTTTATTAAAAAATAATTGGAGATTAGAGAGTTAATGGAATCGAATATATTATTTGTGATTTTTTTAAAATTTTTTTTCACAGTCAAACAAATTAAACACACGCGGTTTAATGAATTTTGATGCGAGTTTGCAGATTTGGGCATTTTAATTTTTTAAATAAGATTTTACAGGGAAAAAAAACACTTATTTGAATTACAACTAATTCAAAAAATATTTTAATTAATTTTAGTAATCAAAAGACAGCATTTTCAAAGGTTGCTTTGAAGCTATTGAAGCAATAATACAAAGTGGATTTAAGTAACAATTTATAAAATAATAAAAAAAAGAATTATAAAATTTATTCTAGTTACTATTATTAATTTATTAAATTTTCTCAAATTATACTGTTCAGAGAGGAATATTTAATTATACTTGGACAATACTTTAAACATAGTCTAAAAAAATAGTTTAAAAATGTATAAGTTTTTGAAATATTTTACTTTTAATGTGCACACATTTCCAAAAAGTCAGTTTACACAAAATATTTTAATTGATTGAAACATTGATTTTTTTCACAAATAACTTGAAAAAAAGGAAATTAAGAGTCCTTGAACTAATTTAATATATTATAATTGTGTTTAGGGTGAGAGTAGTTTGATTTTAAATGACAAAATTGAGATATTTTTGTGTTTTCTTTGCATTCTTCATGGGTAAGGGCTCAGAGTCAAAAATTATGAAAGGACCGTTCGGAGATTTCAAAAGTTCATATTTTTCAACTTATTTTGACCTAAATTGATGATTAAAACTTAAAAATTCGAGGATCGATACCCTTTTAATTTTCCACCTAGTACGTCAGTGTGTGGGTGTACTTTTTTCTAATCACTGATGAAATTACGGGAGACATGAGGAGAGGCCACATTTTAAGTCCTTTAAAACCAGTTAGGGCACATTAAGATTTATTTGTGGTCTTGGCAATAAGCTTTGATTTTGTAAAACACTGTTTTCGTGTATTTCTAACAAAATTTTTAAACTTCTTAAATCATTTTAAAATCCTAAGTCCGAAAATATGTTAACTGTAGTGCTAAACATCTTAAACTCTTTTTTAAACTCATTTTTATGTTAAAAAAAGAATGTCAGATATTTTCGACAAACATTATGGTTTTTTCATAACTTCTAGTCGACCACTCTGCTCACAATGAGTTAAAAATAAAAATTCCAACTCAAATTCTATTGTAACTAATATTCAATTTATTTTGAACGTACCATTCAAAACTTTTTAAATTTATTTCAAAACCATGAAACCACACTTTTCAACAAGTTTGTAATTCTATTTATGTGTCTGAATAAAAAAAAAATGTATAAAACATTTAATGCAATTGTCGTAGGTCAGTGTCGGATGTTTTTGAATTCCTTCCTAAATTAATTTTTAAACACTAATAAAATAAATGGTGACAAAAAAAAGTTTTAAACATTTTTTAAACATTCTTTAAATATGAGAATAAATTGAAACAAAAAATAAATAATGGAATAGCTGACAGATTTTTAATTAATTTATTTGATATTAATTTAGAAGTGCAACCAAAAGTCGTTTTAATACAAAATACATGACACATATTGTCTAGAGTTATTTGAACCATTTTCATATAAAATTAAAGCCGATATTAAATAAAAATCCTTTAGAAAGTTTTCTTTTATTTAATCTTAAATGTTACTTCAATGAGACACGCGTTTCATAAAAACAATAAAAAAATTCCATGCCATAATTTTTCACATATAAAACAGAAAAAGTAAAAACGTAATCTTTAATTAAAAAACTCGAGCGTTTTTCAACCAATTATCGAAAATTTTGAAAAAAAGAATTCAATGTGCCTCTTACAGTGCTCAAGCACTGTAATATTTCATTTTAAAGATAGATTCAGGGGGTGAGCAATTTTTCGTTCTGAACCCTCAATTGGGCTTGTTGTAGTACTTGCTTGTTACCTATTACATCGATGAACAAACCCACGGACATCTTAACACCCGCATTTTTTTCAAATTGAGAAAAAATTGCGCTTGAGATAAAAACGTTGTACTCTGTTTATTTGTATATGTCGTTAAAATTCCTTACCCCTAGTTAAAATGTCATCAATATTCATCTCATGTAGTCACGCAGTTTAATAAACTTTTGTGGTATTTTTCTCTATTTCAATTTTTTTTTTTGCTTTGTTTTTATTTTTTTAACGTAATTCAGTTATGGCATAGACAGACATTTTTAACGCATTTTCCGTGGCTTTAAGAAAATCTAAAGCGATTATGGGCTCTCATATGTACGTCCGTCTTTCCATGGTGATTTCTTACACAAAATTCTTAAAATTAAAAATTTGGGGTGGATTTGGATTTTTATTCTTAGGGGGATGGAACCCCCATCCCATATTTTGCCGATCAAACAACACAATTTATTGATAAAAATTTTTAAACATAAGGACGGTTTTATTGTCCCTTTTTTCAGTTACTCCATCTGAGCATGTTAAGGTTGAGATTGTTCGAGAGGCTATTAACAATGGACTCAACTCATGGCCTGAATGCACACTGAAAAGACGTACTTTCAATCTGAATCTGGAGCTAAACTGCGGAAAATTTTTTACTCGGTAAAACTGCGCACTGTAAAAATTTTATGCAGAGTCTGGAAATGCGCTGCCAAAATCATTTGAAACGTTTTCGTTCATTTCTTTATTTCATTGAATCGGGTCAATTATATTAAATAGATCTTCTCTTCTCTTCTTTTATTTCATTTCATATCATTTTTTTGGTATTGTTTTTTGAATTTATTTTGATTAAAGCAATCCAATAAAAGTATGACAAATTATCCCCCTCTTTTTGTCACAATGTAGGATGAATAATGGAGACGTCTGGTATTTTTTCATTATTACATCAAATTTTATCAGCATTGAATTTTCGAGTAAGTTAGAATCCATGTTTTTTGCCACTAAAATTGATTTTATAATCAAATCGAATATTCACAAATGATTCAAAATGAAATGAGATTAATATTACAAGTTAAGCAAATAACTGTCTATTTTCTGTAAATATGTTATTTGCCATTCGTATGATACAAGTCTTGATATATGTTAAATTAAGCTGCTTTTGTATGAATGTGTTTACATAATGAATTGGATAAATTGTAGCTCTTGTTATTGTTGTTGTTGCTGTTTAAATTCATATGTTTATTTTGGATACTTTCTAAATTAACAAACAAAACAATGAGAAACCTCAAAAATAGGTCAATGAAATTTTTATGGAGGTATTTCATTACTGAATCGTTTTTTTTTTAATTTAAAACGGATTTTGATACATTCTTTGTGAATTTGCCCTTTGAAAAGTGTTAATTTTGATATTTAAAAGCAATTGAAGCAGAAAAATAACCACATTTCTTGTGTTTTATGTTCTGAACTTTATTTCTCATATAAATTGAGAAACACAATAATTACCAGAAAAACCACATAAATAAATTTTCTCTCTCTCCTTCTCACACTTCAGTGAAAAATATAATTTAAAGAGTTTTAATTCTATTTGTCACACATAATTCCAATGTGTCGCACCAAAGCAATTACCGCAGGGAATTAAACATTGACAATAAAAGTGTTGCCATGTATATACAAAATGTGTCGTGTTATACAAAAATTAGAATAATTCAACTTTTATATATTTGTGACTGTTTAAATGTATCAAAGTATGTTTAACACTAATTAATGACACTTTCAGGAGTAGTCTCATTATCACATATATTTGGGTGTTATATATTTCAAAGGGCTTTTGAGTGTGTTGTATCATGACATTTTTTTTGTCATATGAATGGCAATAAAATGTTCGTTAAAGTATAATTCAAATTCAACACTGACTTACGTAATTTTACAGTTTTAAAAGGAATTTGATGATACTTTTAAGAGTCATTTACACTGTTTGTCTATAAGCCATCTTCTTTTATCTCTTACACTCGTATGAGAGACTCTTGAGAAACTGTTAACTGTAGCACTGTTATTTGCATATTAAATTGAAAAATGTTACAGTTTATGGAAACGTTAACGCAATGCAGAATTAAGAGAAACATTGTCTTGTCACGACTTGGCAATTAAAATTTTTAACGGTTCTTGTGAGGAAAAAGATATTATGAGGAATGAGCAGTTAAAAAATTTAAATAAGTTGGATTTTGCTTTAATTTAAAGAGTGGATTAGATTTTATGATATTTTTCTGAACGTTGCACGGACCATGGTCTATTCTGAAGCGATTGTGGTCCATTGTCTTGGGGATTGTACGGTGCAGTGGTTAGCGTGTTGGACTTTCAATCTCAAGGTTTACAGTTCGATTCTAGCTCCGGCCATTAAACTTTACAATCTCAAAAGTCCTTTTTTCGGACTATTCAATTTGAGTTAAAGGCTAAATAAAGGTGGCGACTGCTTGGGATGATAAAATCTAAGTCCCTCGGATGATGATAACGGGTAAATACAATGGGCCCGACTGATGGCCTGAGTGCAGGCTTAATAGCCACCTTAAAAATCTGATCTGATCTTATAAAATTTTCTTGCTGAATTTATGAGGAGCTTCTGACAGCTTGTAGAGGAAAGCTTTAGCACTTTTGAAGCGTTTTCTTCAAGTGTTGACCATAAATTTTAAATATTTTAGGTTTAAAAAGACTAAAAAGGTTTTTTTTCTGTTTTTTTTTTGATACGAACCATTCAAAATTATTCTAAGAGATCAACGTAAGTTGTATCAATAATTCAATCCTAAAAAAGTTTATAAATAGTCACGTTACAGGAGTTTTCTGGGTCACTTTAGGTCAAGGACATTCAAAATGGAAGTAATTTTCTTCGACTTGCACTTAAAATATAAATATTTATAATTCGAATTCAGTTACTTTTGAAAATAAAAAGAAATTCTCTAAGACAAAAGAATTGCATTAAATGGCACAATAAACAGGAAAAATAGAAAGATTTTCATATTTTTCTCTCTCGTATTTAAAACAAAAATAATTTTCGAATACAGAGCCTGTTTAAAGAAAATATAAATATAAAAAAATATTTTTTTCTTTTCCTTTCTATGCTATTATTGCCTTAGTTTCATTCTTTTTCTCAGTTATTTGTCCCATAATAACAATTTGAACAATTGGATTCATTTCCTTTATTACACTATTTCACTCTTTTTTCTTAACTTTTCGAAGGATGTCACATTTAAGAAGCAGTACAATATTTTTTTACACGTTCTGTCAATCGTTTGAGTAATAAAATTTAAGAATATCTTTGATTTGATATTATATGTCGCTTCTGGATAAGGGTCGTTCCTCGATTTTTATCGAGGAGACCACAATAGGACTCTTTGAGACCGCGGTGGTGCCCTTGTAAAACCTAACCTAACCTAAGGGTCTTATAGAGCAATAGTTTTGTGTCTTAATCAAGCATTTTTTTCGTTCGTGTGAGGAAGTAAACCTTTTTTGAGATTTTACTGACGACCAGCTCAGTGTTGCTTTTAAACGTCATTTTTTCATCGATGATGATTCCTAGGTACTTAATTTCCGCTAATCGTTCAATTACTTTGCCGTCCATTTCAAGTGTCAACTCATCACCAACATGTCGTGAGTTGAGCTTCATGTATTTTGTTTTGCCAATATGCGCTTTCAATTTTGACATCTTGAAGCAATGTGCTAATCCATTCAAGTCCTCATTCACTTTCTCATGTAAGTCAGACATGTCGGTTCCTGAAAGCCAGATTATTGTGTCGTCTGCGAATAGTTTAATCCTACAATGTTTAAGGGCGTTTGGTAAGATAGCGGGGCTCCCTGGGGCAATTCCAATTCTGTACCACTCGAACGCATGTTGGGAGAGCACGAGTGCACAAAATACTCCAATTATTTTTAAAACCGACCAGAAATTTGTTATAAAAATTTAAATATTTTTTGTTGAATTTTGGCACATCCTTGAAACATATTCATCAACAAAACACATCCATTAAACAAATGAATGATTATGACAAGAACAGTAATTGAGTGTTCAAGTACTAAATATTTCCACATTTAAACCACAAAGATATGTCTTCATCGTCACACATGATTGTCAAATAAATTAGTATTTAGGGATAAATTAGCATAATAATTTACATCCAAACACCACAAACATGCATTATTTTGTTTGTTATTTATATTATGTTGTTATGTAACATAGCATCAAAATAATAATAATATAAATAGGAATGCAATTGAGTGGAAATTAATGTGATACTTTGAAAGCGTTACTTGCATTGTAAAAAGGCAGGCATATTAAGACACTTCTCCTTTAATTTATTGATACAGCAAAATTTAATTGATATGAGAAAAAAAATTAGCAAAATTCATGTTAAAATTGAGTTTTATTGCCCAAATTTTATTATTATTTATTTGAACTCGTCACGTGATGAAACTTTTTTTGTTGAGAGAATGCTGAATCATGATTCAAAGCACGAGAGCACAATGAACTTAAATATATCGATTGACCTTTGCGCATTGTGATTCAATCTTTTGATTATTAAATTATATGAAAAAAAATTATATTTTCATTATTATTTCATGAAATCATAAAATTATTAATGAACCTAAACGGCAAAATTATGTATTTTTGTTTTTTTTTTTATTTTTTCTCATGAATATAAAAAAATAACATATACAATTTAACGAAACATTCATTTATTATGCATGACTGTTATTTTGAAATGTACTTGACCTTGAATCTCATCTTCTATGAGGAAGAAATTTTTTTGGTCATAAAATGAAAGAAAATTTCATTGATGTAGTAAAATAAAAGGAAAAAAAAAAGATAATGACCATGTTTATTTTTTTCATGGTATTTTGAGGATATATGAATGAATTTCATTTCAAAAAATTTCTTGTTAAAAAACTTTGTTTGAAATTAATTTGAGTTATTATTATCACTTCCTTTTACAAAATTTTATTACAAAACACTTCTCGTGAATTTTAAATGAAAAGTTTATGAAATGCATAAAATTCACTCAATTAATTTTAAATATAAACAAGAAAGTTTTAAATAACTTCTGCTTTTTGCACACAAAAGACGCGCTCTTCAAATTTCGTATTTATATTAATGAAAAATATGTAATTTAATTATTTTTATTTTCTTATTCATTCATTTTCATGACAAAAATCTACTCGAATAAATTGGTATTTGACAGATAAAATTTTTGTTTATAGAGGAAAATTTCAAGATAAGATTTGGTTTTAATTATGTTTTCGTATAAGTGGGCCCATTAATAAGTAAGACGTTTAAATATTAATTAAGGAAGGAAAGTTTCAGGTACATGAAGTAGGAAAGTTATTGATTTTTATTTGTGTGCAATGAGTTTTATGATTAAAAAAGTTTGATGAGAAAAATTACATTTATTTGGAATGGTTGGTTTCTATGACTCTTAACTCTTTCATGCATATGGAGTCATATATGACACCAACGGTTTTAATTTTTTTTAGACTGAAAGGCTCGTTTAATAGTATTGACAATACCATAAAGGGCACCATCAGTCGACCTACCCTTAGAGAATGCGAATTGAACTAAGCTGAAGGGATTTCTCAGGAGAACTGAACTTCTGAAATATATGTACAGTGTCCTTTCGATGTCCTTTAGAAGGAAGGATGAAAGACTGATAGCTTTCCACGCCTTAGGGTCACAGCATTGGGAATTAAAACCACTCTAACAGGTGGAACCTTGCCTGTGATCAGACTTGCCGATATAGCCGAGTCAAAGGACCCACAAGATATACCAATCCTTTTTGGATATATGCAGAAAAGATACAATCACCACCTGCCGATTTATAAGGTTCAAAGGACTTAAAAGAACAACAAATTCTATCCTCGACAATGATGGAGCAGACACTTTCTGAAAAGTTAGTCGGTATACCTACCGAACGGACCTACCTCACGTTATTTAAGCACTCAGGGAAGTGAACAGATAGCATTCTGTCAAGTAAAAACTTTTCGTCGGTGACTGAAGAACCATTAGCCAGTCTAATAGATTAATAGATCTTAATAGATCCCATTGTGATTAAACTAGAGTTGGATAGCGATTTGTAGAATGCAGCAGCATAATCGTTACGGCTAACACTCGCACAATGCATTCTCCAGCTTAAGTGTTTGCAACGTCGAATTTCCTTATTTAAACTCCTTCCTTTTTGGTGAAAAAGTTCAGGAACCATGTGAATAGTCCCAGAAATTTTACGTTGACTTTTTTCGAGATTCCAAGCTTTCCTGGTTTCTCTGCGAAGTTTTGATTGATCTGGGTTCCACCATGACACAGTTTTGCCGGCTCTAATCCTCCTCAGCTTGCAGTTATCATAATAAGCATTAACAATTGCAGAAGACAGGGTTTCAGCTGAGTCTTCAAGAGACTTGCCATAGATATCATCATGATTGGAAGAAACAAGAACCCTCAGACAAGCGTCATAGGAATCCCAGTCTGACAAATAATTTTCTCCTAAACAGCAAGGTTTTATGACGAAATTCAGGCATTGTACTGCAAATTTCCATCTCAAAAATTTTTAATATCCTTAATTCAATTCTTCTCCAGTTATTTTCTTCTCATTTCAGAATTTAATTTCTTTTCATTTTACCCATTTACTGACTAACATCCAATGACAAATCCTAAAATCGCCATTGCCCAATATACAGAAAGGAAACTGCTTTCACGCTTCATATATTCCATATTATGAAATATGTTTTTAGTGTATTGTTTTTTAAACCATTGACGATGATGGAGAATGCTGCATTGCTTAATATTATGTAACAATATAAAAAATATTGAACAATAACTTTTTTTTACTCGCATTTATATGAGTAATGTTGTTAGACCCAATGGACAAAACTGAATAATAAAATTTATAGGATACTTTAGAACAGAAAACTAAAAAAACATTCAAATTCAAGTGTGTTCACTTATTTCATTTTGTGTTAGAGAATGTAACAGAACAAAAAGAAAAATTTACATTTGAACAAATAGTTGAGTATTTTCACAACACAATTCAGTGGTAAAAATAAAATTGGATGGTGTTGCTTTGCCGATTCAAATACAATGCGAGAAAATATGTTTTTAAATTTAAAAAAAAAAGAGAAGAAGACAAAATATCTTGTGTAAATAAATATAATATCAGGATATGAAAGATATTCGTTATGTATTGAAACGAGTTTCATCATCATGTTGCATTACAACAACAACAACGACGACGACGACAATAAGAATAACATCGAAAGCAGCAGAAAAAATTGGATGAATTGAAAAGAAAAACATTTTTCAAATATATTTCAACATGTTTTCTACCATTTCTTCTTTTCATTTTTCTTTCTTCATTTATTTTTTTTTTGTGATAATGTTTTTTTCCTAATGTTTTTTCTCGCCTCTTTACAAAAAAATAACGGAATCTGTATTATTTCAGTGAATTTTTTGTATCATCCTACTAAATTCAGATGAAACGAAAGCACAAAAATGTTTTTTAGCTCATTTACTTAGAAAATGAAGGAGGTGAAATTTATTTAGCTTGTTTGCTTGAATTAAAGGAAAATACATTGAAAGGAATTTTACTCAAACAAACAAGAAACGGATTAAAAATCTTTGTTTTTGTAAAATACCGGGCGTTTCCACTTGCAAACATATTTTCATACATTTAAAAATAAAATGCTCAATGAATGAATGAATTACATTGTAATTTTAACTTAAAATAAATAAAATAAAGATCATCGTTGAAAGAAGAAAAAGAGATGAAAAACAGAAATACAAATGATGTATGAATTGCATCACTGCAAAAATTGTGTTTTAATTGTAATCAACTTGTAATTATGCATTTAACACGTAATATTTCACGTAAAATTTAAATTCGAAAAAAAAAATAAATCTCGCCTTTTAAAAATATGTAAAATTAAGCAAAACACTAATTAATGTCACTCAAACATCACATTGTACTTGATTTATTTATTTTTGAACAAAATTTACTCGGAATCGGCTTTGAATGAAAATAATGCATTTTAAATTTATATCTTAATTAGTAGAGATTTTAATAATAGGCAAGATTTCCTTTATGATATAAATACATAAAAGGAGAAAATACACAAACAAATATTTTGTTCTTCCGTTTTCTTTATGTAATCTAAACTTTCATCCTTCTGTGTACATCTTTCGAGTCGTTACATTTAAGCTTGAGTAAAAGCACAAGACAAACGATAGAAATCGATTTTTACAATCTCATGCACATACATGATCTGTACACACACACACAAACACACATTTTACTTGTTCCTTCCTGAAAATACATTTTTTTTTTGTTATAAAAAGCATTTATTTATTTTTTTCACAATTTTTGTTAACATGATTCCTATCAAACAAGTAGCAAATAATAAATCAACTGGATAAAATTGTGAATTTCTTTTTTCTTTGTCATTAAATTTATGATGATATTAATGTTGTTTCTTTTTTTTATTTTGAAATATTGCTCTTTGTGCTTTTTCTTCAATCAAAACGTTTAAATTAATTCTTTTCTGGTAATATTTTCAGAATTTCAATGAACTAAAATGAAAAGAAAAAAATTAAAATTAATTATGATATTGAACAGATTTAGAAAAAAAATGTATGTGAAAAATAATGGGATTATTAATAGAAACGGATCAATCCATTTAATTTCAACAGATCAAGTGCACTTTTAGATGTGATTTAATCAAAAATTATTGATTGCTTCGTTATTAAAAAATTCTGTGTTATTCAATTCAAGCTGGTGTTCGTTTAAAAAATATTGAGTTTGGGTTGAGGAAAAAGTTGTTAATTAAATATTTATGACAGGAATTTTCAATTGTGGATTAAAAGTGATAAGTTTTCAGTTGTGGAATGTAAGTGAACAAATTTGAGTTGTGGAACATAAGTCATGAAATTTCAGTTGTGGAACATAAGTCATTTAATTTCAGTTGTAGAACGTAAGTGAACAAATTTCAGTTTTGGATTAAAAGTGATGAAATTTCAGTTGTGGAACGTAAGTGATGAAATTTCAGTTGTGGAACGTAAGTGATGAAATTTCAGTTGTGGAACGTAAGTGAACAAATTTCGGTTATGGAACTTAAGTGAACAAATTTCAGTTGTTGAATGTAAGTGATGAAATTTCAGTTTTGAATTAAAAGTGATGAAATTTCAGTTGTGGATTGAAAGTGATAAAATTTCAGTTGTGGAACGAAAGTGATGAAATTTCAGTTGTTGATTAAAAGTGATGAATTTTCAGTTGTGGAACGTAAGTGAACAAATTTTAATTGTGGAACGAAAGTGATGAAATTTCAGTTGTTGATTAAAAGTGATGAATTTTCAGTTGAGGAACGTAAGTGAACAAATTTCAGTTGTGAAATGTAAGTGAACAAATTTTAATTGTGGAACGTAAGTGAACAAATTTCAGTTGTGAAATGTAAGTGAACAAATTTCAGTTGTGGAAATAAAGTGATGAAATTTCAGTTGTTGATTAAAAGTGATGAATTTTCAGTTGTGGAACGTAAGTGAACAAATTTTAATTGTGGAACGTAAGTGAACAAATTTCAGTTGTGAAACCAAAGTGATGAAATTTTAGCTTTTGATTAAAAGTGATAAATTTTCAGTTGTGGAACGTAAGTGATGAATTTTAAGCAGTAGATTAAAAATGGAACATTATTGATGAATTTGGGAAGACATGTATCCATGTAACTCATGATTTAGATTGGAATAATATTCTTGGTAACAAAGTTTGCAGTTGTGGAATGTTAGTTGTGAAATTTTTAGAGAATAATGCATATTGCATATATTCAAATAATGCTTCAGTTAAAATTTCACAACCATTTTCAAAAGTATTTAAAATGAAAAAGAGAGAAACACTTAATTTTTGATGAAATATATTGCTTCTGCATTCTTTACCACACACACACATACACACACAAATCCAAGCAGTAGGCCATGGTAACGAATAGTAAACGATAAAATTTGAGACAGATGTGTTGCTCATTTATTATATTCACTTAAATATAAAACGAAACTAAATTGTCAGAGGAAAATATTTCAAATACATAAAAGCATCTCAAATGCACATAGAAATTTTTTTTCACAAAAAACGATAAATATACCAAGGAAGTCTTTTGTTGCAGTTTCTGTGACAACAAACTAATTCTCCATATATTACATTTTGAAAGGAAAATTTTCATTCCAAAAATGCATTGAAATTTCAAAATAAATGTTTTGTACTTAAAAATGTCATAAAATGTACTTGAAAATCGTATCTTGAAAAATTACTCAACAATTTATTTTAAAAAAATGTGCCCTTCGAGGCAATTGTCGGTTTTTTATTCTTTAAATACACATGTAAAACTAGAAAAAAAGAAGAATAATAATAATCATTATAACATGTAATGTAGCACCACAAGTGAATTAAATACAGGTGAAATAACAAAGAAAATTTGTAATACAATAAAATAAACGTGTGTTATAACAATTATAGATCAAAGGCTTTTTGGGTGGATATCCGGTAATATTTTAAACATTTTTATACCCTGATTTTTAACACACGTATTCACACACACACACATACATTTCATTATATGTATTGTAGATAATTGCAGAGAAAGGTTACAAAATGTAATTATGTAGGCTGTTTTATGACCTTAAATGTATTTAAAATTGATTTATGGGTATGTTTGTGCTTTTAATGGACCTTGATATGAAAATACAGAGTAAAGCATTTAAATTTTTAAATTTTATTACTTCAAATTTTATCATAACAAGTTTAATGGAGACGACAGGTATTTTATTGAATAAAAATCTCAAAAAACTTTTTAAACGAATACGATTCAAAACTAAAGCCGATTAAAATCCTTTCAAAGCATATCACAAAGTTGTTTATCATAAAAAAAGAATATTTTGAAGATGATAAAATTTGGATATAATTGAATTATATTGAACTTTCAAATGTTTATCTTTCAATAAATATTATATTAAAACTTTAGTATTTATTTTCCTCTTTTTACGTATCATTTTGAATTGAAGGAAAAATTTCACAAATTTTCAGTCTAATATTTTTTCCTTTCAATAAATAAATTTGAATTCGCATGAGATTGGTTATTTTTTTATCCTCAAACATTAACCGTATTATATTCCAATAATGTGTATTTAAATAGCATTTATTATGCTTTATTCGTTGAAAATATGGTTTTATTTAAATAGGTTTTGAATGAAATCAATATTTATTTTGAAGCCTATCAATTTTGATTGTATTAAAGAAAAAAAATACTCTTGTGACCTTGACAACGAAGATTTTTTTTATTTTAATTTTTGCTACTTTGAGATTAAATATTCAACGTTATCAGATTACAAAAAAAATGCTTTGAAATAATAAAGAAAAAAAAATTCTTGGAATAATGGAGAATTTTTCCTTTTAGCTATTTTACTTACTTTTTCTCACAAAGCAAAAAAAATAAATTTGTATTTTTCGTTGAAATAAAAAATTATATTTCTATTATGATAAAAACAGTTTTGAATTTTTCTCGCATTTTCTTTTTCTTCATTTTCATCGGAGATGAATTAATTATAAAAGATTGAAAAACTTAATTCAATAATGAAATAATTTAAATTAAACTCGTAATTTTCTCGCAAGAAAAAACAATTCGTGAAGTTCTTACACACTTAAAATGATAAGAAAATGCAGAAAATAACTGTTGGATGATTGTAACAGTAAATTAAATAGCGAATCTGAACTAAACTAATAATAAAAAAATAGTAGAAATATCGCACGTTATAGTGAAAATAAATGTAGAATGAGCGGAAATTAAATCCATTTATTATATTTTAAAAGGTTTAAGTATTTTTCACCTCCTTCACATTTTTATATATCATGAGTAAAAAAAACTAAAAGAAAGCAATGTTGTTGACTGAAATTAGATCAATTTATTTTCC
Organism: Culicoides sonorensis; assembly: GCA_900002565.1. NCBI lineage: Eukaryota > Metazoa > Arthropoda > Insecta > Diptera > Ceratopogonidae > Culicoides > Culicoides sonorensis. Next base: position 106,924 of record LN483358.1, read on the forward strand.
TTTTTATTTATATTTTCATTCAAGTCGTAAAGTAATAAAACTAAAAATATTTTTCTATTTCACTCAAATTTTATTCTTTTCAACACGTGCAATTTATATTTTTTTGTTCTATAATAACGAGTAAATATCCATAATTTTCTTGGAATTACGAGTATAAAACTTTTAGGTATAGCAAAATTAAAGTTGACACACGTATTTTATGTCAAGACGAAATTCATCTCGTTATTTGGTGAATAATTTAGATCACACGCATACTTTAGATAATAGTATTAAGAATTGAAACATGATTTATTCAACAAAAAAAAATATAAAGAAAACAACAAAAATAAACATATTTTACGGAATACTATAAATAGGTTAACATAACCGGTTGTTATATAATCATCATTATTCATACAAACATACTAGGGTGGTTTTTCGATTAAAAAATCAAATTCAGAGGTTAGGTTGGGTTTTACAAGGGCACCATCGCGGTCTCAATGAGACTTATTGTGATCTGTTTTTTTTAAATCATATTCTTATTAAAATTGAATATCTAAAAAAAGTAAGTTTATTATAAAGTTAAAGGATGCTCATAGGTTCCCGATAGTCTTCTGATGCACCTACTTCACTCTTGCTACTAAAATATGAGAAATTTAAACAGTTGGACTCTGCAATATCAAATAAAGGACCATGTTGTGAAGTTGTTATATCGAAGATTCGAAGAGGTTTGATGATAGGCATCAGTTATCTGGTGTATTATGCGACAAACAATGCTATTACATCTAAAATCCTTTTTTGAAAATTAATAGTTGAAAAACTAAAAATACTAAATGAAGATGGCATAAAAAAAACAATTATTAAATATCTGAAATTAATCTACAATTAAGAGAAAATGATAAAAAAGAGGAGAAATGATAAGTTATAAAAAGGTGTGAATACGAGAAGAGAGATTATTTAGATCTAAGAAGTAAGCGACTGAAGTTAAAATAATAAAGCTTATAACTTCCTTTCCAATAGGAAATTCAATTTTAAAAGAAATAACAGAACGTGTGGTTGTTCATGCATTTCGTAGTCCTACAATGCTCGGTTCTCTCGCCTACACTCTATTCAATCCACACTTATGAAATTCCAACTTCAAATGAATGCAAAGCAGCTCTGTTTGCTAGCGACACAGTCTGCTAAACTTCATCACGCTTCTTCAAAACAATAACCAGAATACTTCAAAAATAGTAACCAAATTCAATAAAGGATAAAAATACAGTACTTAAAAAAATGGAAAATCAAAATGAACGACGACAAAACGCAAACAATATTCATAACAAACAGGAGAACCAAACAAGTCCCTAATGGTAGACAGATCAAAATCGTTAACGATCAAATAAGTTGGAGCCCCACCATCAAATGTTTAGGCCTGATCTTGGATACCAAGCTCAAATTTAATCAGCACATCCAGTGTAGTCTCGAAAAAGCATACAAAGCCATCTGCATCATTAGAGGCTTCTCAACAGAAAATCAAAGCTCTGCTTAGCAAACAAAACACTTTTCTAGAAAGTAGCCATAAGGCCCATATTAACATATGCGTACTCAATATTCGCCAACATTGCCAAATGCCACATCAAAATATACCAAGTGTGCCAAAATAAAGTACTTTCAAAGATAGCAAAGAGAACAACCTCGTGTATCATATAATTTTAAATTTCTCTTTTTTTACCTTATTGAAATGTAAAATGTGGGTCGATCTTATTGATTCGTATATTTTCTTTCTATAAAAAATGTCATAATTGAAAAACCACCCTAACAAACATAATTTTGGTAATCGTTTTAACTCACATGACATATCCTCTTGTTTTAAAGTACACTCGATGTTGTTAGACAATGACAAACATATACTAATAAATTTACGTTATAACCAGTTTTATAGAAGCAAAATATGTAAATACCAATTTAAAGCTATACTACCTTGATTTTCTATAAAATTTTAGCGGAAAAGAAGGAAATACGCGTTCATTTTTGGTTATGACAACAACATTATCATTATATTAAAATTACTATATCGCCCTTATTTTTATATGCTCGATCTCATTTCTATTTTAAGGGTTTATTTTCCATACAATGTTTATCATTTTCGACGCACGATGTGTGTGTGTGGTTGAATATCTCATGTAAAAATATGTATAAATCTCAAATAATCATGTTTTTGAGCTCAATTTCAATTTTCATGTAAACTGATGTAAATACATATCTTACACAGTGATACAAGATCCATTTGACAAGAAGAAAGTTTCGTGTTTCCTGTATTTTGATGGTTATACTTACAAAGATTAAGTATTGTAAAACTCTTCTCAACTAAATCTTATCTCATAAATTTTGCTTTTTAAACAACATTCCAGAGATCTTGGTTTTGTACTTTTTGCATGAAATACAATACAAATCTGAAACCGAAAAAGAGAAAAATTTATACACAGAATGTTATCTTTTAAATCTTGTGAAATCAAATATTTGAATGACAAAGGAGGTTTGCAAGATGTTTTTTGTGAGATGATAAATGAATGATGAAATAACATAAGAAATGCAAATGCATATGTGAATGAGATGAAATATAAAAGGAAAGATTTATAAATGAAATTTGAATTTTAAATAAATTGAAGTGTCTTGGTTTGCAAAGGAATTTTCATATCAAGAAAAATTAATTTTAATTTGCTTTTTAATGACCTTCAAAAATATTATTAACTCAAAGTTTGATCGATTCTCATTTCAAATGTCTTGATTTTAACAGGCATGCAATTTCAATTAAACATTGCTTTTAGTTCTATTTTTAAGTGAACCATATCAACAATACATGACTCGTGTCAATACAACTCAAGTCAAGTGTTAATCGATTTTAATTTTTTTTTTCTTCACGTGTTCAATTCAGTTATTTCCTACCCTTTTTAAAACGACAAACATTTAACAGAAATTTAACAAGGGTTCAATATGGATTTGACATGTGAAAAAAAAAACTTTTTTTGTATACAAGGCAATTCAAGCATTTTTTATAAAAGATAGGAAAGAAAAAAATATTTTTATTGAAGTTAATATTTTCCATTATACGACAGTCTCAAACGAGTCTTAAATTAGTTATCGATTTTCTTCTTAGAGTCTTGCAATCTCACATATAATTATTAATAAATTTATTGTTCATACACATTGAAATGATTTCACATAAGCTGGGAAAAATTTGTCACTAACCCATTTTTATACAAGAAAATTGTCTCTACTGAAACACATATGCCCAATTTTGGCAAAATCATTATTTTATCATCAGAATTTATCTACTTTATGCTTTCAAAACAGTTTTCCAGTTGAATCATAATCTACAGTTGAACCACACGACAAACATGCATGAAGTAAGAAAATTTACATAATTTGAGTTAAAGGAAAAAAAATATCATTTAAAATAAAATAAGATGAGAAAAAATGAAGTTCCCTCTATTCGTTTTTATTATCATAATGATGATCAGGAAATAAATTACATAGAAAAATTTTTTATGAACTGAATTTGAAAAAAATGGCGCTTTTGGGAGCGGTTTGTGACAGGATACATGCTATTTGACACCTCACTCCAGCAAAAGTGGCGGTGAGTGTTAAAGCCAGCTTGTGCGCTCAAAATGAAGTCAAAATTCATTCACCTCAAAATGCACTCCTTCACATGATTCACGTTTAAAGTTTCCCAATTTTAAACATGATTATATTTGTTTACAATTTTTATTTTACAAAATAACTACAAAAAAAAACTGAAATTACGTTAAATTACATTAAATTGAAAATTTACGAGAATATACTAAAATCCAAATGGAGCAAAATGTGGTTGTTCTGGTTTCAAAAAGCAGTTTGATAGTGGTTTTTGATTAAATTTTCTGTGAAATTCACTTCTATACAACCAAACTTTAATATCATATTGCAGTATGTGACGTTCAGATAAGTTTTAATGGGTCGACAGTTTGTCTACATTGCTATTTTTTTTATTTTATTACATGTTGTTTTCATTTCAGTAAAATTTCATTATTATTAAAATCATATCTCAAATTCTCAGAGAATGAGTTAAAATGCAATAGTTTACTTTGAAAAGTTTTGACTTTAACTTCATTGAATCGATAAATCAATTTTGCAAAAAAAAGTTTTTTATCAAAATTTTAATATCCGGAATTTTTTTTTCATGAGGATGCGATTTTTTGATCTTCTTCGTTGAATTTGGGTTAATTTCACTGATAAAATTAAAGAAACATTTGCACCACATAAATTTCCATAATGAACACAAAACAAAGACAAAAGTGACATTAAATTAATTAAAATAAATACATGAATGCATAAATACAATGCTTTTCTTATCTTTTTTTGACAATGACATAAAAAAAACCTTATACTTGAAAAACAATTACACCAACTTAACTTCTTGTGCATACAATTTTTGTTCTTTAATTTTTAGCATAAATTGTTATTAAAATAAAATAAAAGAAATAATTAAGAATTAAATACACAAAACACGTTGAAACACTTTCCGCAATGCTCATTTTCGGTCAAATTACACCTTCAGATAATGAAATAAATTAAAAGTCTTTTGCTCATATAATTAATTTTATTTATATCCTGTTCCTTGTTCAATAAAATTTTTTAGGTCATGACGATGCAATAAAATGAAACAGAAGTGAACATTTCCTTGTCATAGTCTTTTGTTTCATTTACTGGTTTCCTTTGTTTTGTCTTTTTTTTTTGTTGTTTTTTTTAAATAGACAAGTAAAATTAAGATAAAAATAAAATAACGACAATAGGAATCGGGACATTTTCCTGTCAGAACTTTGATTGTCTTTGTATTTTTATTTTCTCTCTCAATTAAATTGACATTGTTCTTTAAATTAAAAAAAAATTAAAACGTAATCGTGAACGATATACACAAGTGCATTTCCATGCATGGATTTTGCCAATTAAAAATCGTTTTTTGGATTTGATCGGCCATTTTGGTTAAAGTGACATTTTTCAATGATCGATAACATTTTTTTAATGATTGGCGACATTTGATAATGATTGGCGACATTTTTTCAATGATTGGCGACATTTTTTCAATGTCGATTTGAATTGGCGACATATTTTCAATGTCGATTTGCATTGGCGACATATTTTCAAAATCGATTTGCATTGGCGACATATTTTCAATATCGATTTGCATTGGCGACATTTTTTCAATGTCGATTTGCATTGGCGACATTTTTTCAATGTCGATTTGCATTGGCGACATTTTTTCAATGATTGGCGACATTAACACAGACGGACAGACAGCATGACCGCCCGAAATACCGGCATTTTCAAGAAATGCTCTAAAAAAAGAAAGTGTAATCTGTAAACTTGATAGACAGTGTATTTTTAGTGTGTCTTAAATTATTTTCTTCCCTCTCAAATAAAATTACCAGAAATTGACATTCCATGACAGAAAATTTTTCTTAACCTGAAATGTTTATTTAGTAAATTCATTTCATTAGTACTGACTTACGGTCAGGCATGCGATCACAAGGGTGTATTTTCATTTTAATAAACTTCAAATCGATCGTGTATTTACACATGTTTTTAATGAAATAAAAGTTGAAAGAACATTTTTATAAACTTTTTCAATTGAAGCGAACTTGTGACATTAATTTTTTCCTGATCATTTAACAATTTAATGGGAGTTCCTGTAATTTTTCTCTTTATTTTCAATTCATTTAATTTTTATTTATCTCTACAAATTCAGTTTTTTTAAAAAAAAAACTTTTTCACATGATTAATTGAGGTTTGACAAAATCGTTTGATTTTCAATAAAAAAATTCCCCTTTTCGCCCATTTCATGTATAATGTCAAAAAAAATAAATTGATCCAGGTCAATAAACAAATATTTTTTATTCACAAATAAAATGAAACAAAATAAAAATATTTGAATATAAATTGATTTGAAACATATAAAGAAAAAAATAATAAAAGCATCTTATGCCAAACCCTACTCATGTTAAATTTTAACTTGCAAAAGTTGTCTCCATTCTCAATTCCATGAAATGAATTCTTTGGAATAAATGCATCGTTCGTGTTTTGTGGTCGATATGCACTGTTCCAAATGAAAATCATCATATAAAATTGCCTTAAGTACATATTGAAAGACTTTTATCAAGAACTTAAAACTCATTATTTCACTTTTTTTATTTTATTTTTGTATTGTTATTAAATTTAAACTTTATTATAATAATAATACTAAAATGCATTTGAGTTTCTGAGATAGAATGAAACAAATATAACCAAAGTTTTTAGATTGGTATTGAATTTTAATCGAAACTCTTCGTGAAGTTTAATAAAAAGAGAAACAACTTTGGCATGCTTCATCAACAGAAAAAAAATGCACAGAAAACAAAAACAAAAAAAAATGAATGTTATCGATTCCAATATTATAGGGTTTTAAGCACCGATTCAGATTCATTTTATTTATTTTAAATATGTATTGCATTTTTTTTGTGGATCTGACTATCTGTGGTGGTTTGATGTTATTTGATGTGAAAGTTACGAAAATAAATGCACTATTGGGTTTAGTTGGAGGGTTGGCCCTATTGTATGTAATTGAATAGAACGAGCAAAAGGCGATTCTAAACATTGATTAGACATGGAAAACTCAGGAACGAGCCTACATTGCTTCAGATTAGAAAAAATACTTTCAACATTTTGGGAGATTGTACGGTGCAGTGGTTAACGTGTTTGACTATCAATCTTAAGGTTGGCAGTTCGATTCTCGCTCCAGTCATTAAACTTTACGATCTCAAATGTCTCTTTTACCGTCCACTCAATTTGAGTTAAAGGTTAGATAAAGGTGGCGACTACTTGGGATGACAGGATAATAGCTAAGTCCCTCGGATGATGATAACGGGTATGCACAATGGGCTTGACTGATGGCCTGAGTGCAGGCTTGATAGCCACTCTACAAATCTGATCTATTCAAACTTTTGATAGATTCATGGCTAGAAAAAAACTTACCCAAAGTTGAAGGTCGTAGCCTTGCATGGTCGGAACATGAATATAGAAGATGTTGAGCTATTTCTTCAGTGTTTCGACTATTTTCCTACTGAAGCTTCAGATAAACGTTTGCACTTAGGATCGCATGTGATAATCAAAAGTTCAATGACCCCTCTTCAATTCTAAGCTTAGAAAGTTCAATACTATCAATCGACTTGATTTAAGGTCTCATTTAGAGCTCGTTGAGTATGTTATTTTTTTCATTTAATGACATTTCAATTCACAAATGCACTTCACTTTACTCATTCTTGGTAAAAGGCTTTTATTTTTGATTTTTTATGATATCAGATAAGCATTTAAGGTTTGAGGCTATATGCTGATGCAATGCAAAAGTATTTATTTTATGGGAGGTAATTTCATTTTATTTTTTTAACTTTTTTATGGTATTTTTGCTATGATATTTTATCTGTGCTGGAGGTGTGACGTGGATTGAAATTAGCTTTGAAGGATTGACGTTATCTATGATAGTCTTCAAATTGTAAAAAAAATGAATTTTAAACGAATAAAGTTTAAGGTTTGAAACGGATGATAAAGTATTTCAAGGTCATGAAATAAGGAAGGACATTGAAAAATGTTCTTCTGTAAAAAATTCTAATGTTTTAATTTTTTTTTCATGAATAATGTTGAAGGTGACTCCTTCTTGATGTGGTAGATCAATTCATAAACCGATGAAAAACCAACTTCAAAATTAAACACAACAATACTTTCAATTTTATCTTTTTTCACTGTTTTTGTTTAAGTTGCACTTAAAACAACTGATTTAATTTCAGTAAATATTTGTTAAAGAAAAACAATCAAGAGCTGAAATAACAACAAATGTAAATAAATTACCGTTTAGTATTAAAACTATCTCTTGTCTTTTTCCATTCATCGTTAACAAACGTAACAACTTAATTTTATTTTAAAGCAACTTAAATAAATAAATTTTCAATGAGCTCACATAATATTTTAACTGAAGAAAACAACTATAAATATTCCTTAAAATTTAATCGTAATACAATTTAATTTACAAACTAAATCAAGTTAAATTTTTTTCATATACAATAAACAGTAAAATGTATATTGACGCCATTTAGTCGGGGTTTTCTCAACGCATTGTTAAATAAAAGAACTTTATTCAACGCATTCAATTGAAATTTTTTACAAGAACTGGGTTAATAAGTTCATAAAATGAAGGACGCCTCGAAGAGTAAAATCGATGCGTGTTATATTATTTATTTAATTGCCAATATCAGTTGAAAATTAAACATGCAAAGTTTCGTATCACAAACAAAAGCAACAGTCAATATATAGCACTTAATTTTTTTTTTTGATTTAATTTTATATTAACATGCATTACAGTTAAAATCATAATAATAATAATTCACAAATAAAATGCAACTAATTGCAGCTGTTCAATACACACACACACACACAGAGTAAGAGAGAGAGAGTGGAAAAATAACGACAATCAAGTATTATGAATGTTTACCAAAGTCTGAAAATAATGTTACACCACTTTTAAGTGCACACACACAAGTTAAAAGGAAAATGCAGCGTCAATAAAACTAGCAAGCATGTCTGTGAGGTTTCGCATGTTATCATGAAAATGCAGTGAAGCAGTCACTAAACACCATCTATTTCACTATGTGTATTTTTCATTGTTCATACAATTCATGCATGGTTTCTCCCACTATATTTTTTTGCAGTAATTTTATATTCATATATCAAATTAAAGGTAATTTTAAATGGTGGATATTAATAATACTGATTTATAGATTAATGTGTGATATCAGCTAATAATGAACTTGATATGTTATAATAATTTATGAAGTTGGTGTAATATTTGCTTGAATGGATCCTGATAAAATGAAATCAGTGGACGATGATATTAGAATATAATAAAAGTTTTTGATTTTAATTCTTCTTGTTGGTTGTTCTTTCAGGTAAAAGAATACTGTTTATGAAAGTTTTAAAACTTATCAATTATTAAAATGAGAATTTCTTGATCAAAGGTGTTTTTTTTCCTTTTGATATTGTTATAAGTTAAAAGTTTAATAGATTTTCATAACTAACATAAACAAGTATCAAGTTAAAATTGATACTAAGATAATATGAGGAGGTTTAAAAGAAATTTATTCCCAGTTAACATTAAATTTTATAAAATGATCCACGTTAGATCAGAAAAAATATCAAATGTTGAAAAATTTGGAGAAAGTTCTAAACATTCACGTTAATTCTCTACAATTGGTTTATTTTACAAAATAGTGTTAGGTAGTGTAAGTTTAAACCTTGAACAAAGTAAAGTAAGGTCAAATATAAATTATCTCATGTGATAAAAAAAACCACTCACATATTCACCTTTCTTACAGGGACCTGACTTATTTGCTTGTTAATCTGATTAATTTTAAACTGAAGTCCTAAATAATGACAAGAATAAATTCAGGATTTAAAATAACTATTAATTAAATAGGCGTTACGTATTAATCTAATTTCACGAGAAATATCTCTTTAGGACTTGTCACTTTTTTTAAATTTCTTTTCTTTGTTATGACCTAAGATTAATATTTTTTATATTAGCACTAAGTTTAGTTCTTAAGGAAGGTCCTTACTTGTTCTAGGTACTATAATTGTTCCCAAAAGTTTCAATTTCTTAGCACATGTGTGATCTCAATTTCTCGTTTTTTTTCTGAGGTTTTGTTGTTGTTGTGCGGCTGTTATTTCGGTGGTCTTATTCATTTATGATGTGTGTGCAGCTTGCTGAGTTTGGTTTAATTGTATGGTATCTTATCCTATATGTTGAAGGTCTGAGAATTCTCTCTCCAAAGAGTCGATGTCTTATCCTGGCAACAGCCTCACACTGACATAAAATTCTTCCTCTTAAACACAAAGCCGACACATCCTTCATTCAGTTGTGTCATTTTATTTTTAAAGTTGAAAGCTTAATGACCTGAAAAGAGTCAAATTAGAGAGCAATAAAGCTACTACGCCATGGCGCGCCAGTACTGGTCCATTCTTCTTACCTCCCATTGTTTTAGCAACAGAAAGGCTTTGAGCCAGTCATATGCATCTCTGCTCTAAAGTTCGTTAGCTTATCGGCCATCCCGTTGCCAGGCAGCCACTTTGTGAAGCTGTTCCTCTTAATGAATGCCCCATACAAATTACAGTAATAAATATTCCATAATTTCATGGTCAATTTACAATAATGATTATAAATTACATGTAAAAAGGTGTGACTATTTCATATTTTACTGGATTAACAAATGAAAATAATTTTTTGTAGCATTACGTTATGATTTTATTCATTGACCACCAAATGAAAATAAAAAAATATATTAATAATGCCATTATGCATTTAATTAAATTTTATATTTATATTTGAATTAAGCACAAAAAAATTTTAAAAAAATTTCCATTAAATGCCTGCATTTTCATAATTCACACAAATTAAAAAAAAAATTGAATTTGTGGCAATATTTTATTACAATGAACTAATTATAACTTTGCTCATTTAAACGTTGAAGAAAAAAATTCAAATCCCATTGAATTTGTAATTGAATCAATATTGCAAAAGAATTGATTTGAAACTAAAAAAAAATGAACAATAAAAATAATATAAAACGTTGTGTCTTTGCCAAAATTACTCGAGTTAGTTCATTTTTTTCTGTGTTAACAATAAAATTTCAAAGCAAAATTACAAGAATGCAGACTAGAAAAAAGTAGTAACCTATTGTTTGTGTCATCACGCGAAAACAGCTGTACGTGTCAGAATGGCATGTTGTTAGCAGACGATACAAAAACAGTAAATTTTGTGAATATTTTAAAAAGCGATTTTTTAACGTCAATAATGAACACTGCCAAATAGGTTAAATTTGGGCCAAAAAATTTAAATTTTATTGCTTGTCTATTTGGGTGATGAAAGACTTATAGAGTTTTATTAGAAGCAAATTTTCGAAGCCCTTTAAAATGTTCAATGAAGCTTTTCATTCCCTTTTAATGGAAATAAAATCCAGTATTTGAAAGGAAAACTAAAATCTATATTTTAGGTCGAGCATGACTCAGCTAGTTGATACAATTTGATAATGTAATAAAACGAAGAAAAAAAATGGGAAATTCTAACCACTGGGCGGTTTAGAAAAGTGCATTTCGATGGGACTCGTTTCATTGAATATAATTAAGTTTTAATTTTAATAATCATACCGCCATTTTGAAAATAACGGTCATTTTAAAAATAACGGTCATTTTAAAAAATTTCCGCCATTTTGAAAAACTTTCGCCATTTTGAAAATTTAAAAAAAAATATTTGAAAAATCGGACATTTTGGGCTTTTGACCATTTTCAGGCTCTGGAGCCTAATTCTTGAGCCCAATTTCTGAGCCCAATTCCTGAGCCTAATCTGAGAGCAATTAAGTTAAAATTCATTTTAGTAAAACTCTCCACCCAACAAAACAAATTATAAATATTTTGAAAATTTTAACCGTTTTAAACGGTTTTTTAGGCTTCGGAGGCTCTGGAGCCCAATCCATGAGCCCAATCTTAAAACTAATGAGTTTAAAATCATCCTTAAGACCTCCTCTGTCTAATAAAAAAAACCTGACCTCGCTCCGATGGACCATTCCGGAGTTATGCTTGGATCGGACAGACATACAGACTTACAGACTTACAGACTTTCGGACTTACGGAGTGACGGCGGACAAACCGTCTGTAATAGTGCATTTTTTCTTACGAAATGCACTAAAAAGGATTATCGTATTTACAACGGGTATGGGTTTGGTTTTACAAAATGATGAATGACTTTTTTATACCTTTGAAATATGATGCCCTTTTTTCTTAATAAATGAAATAGAAATATGTTAATTTTATTATCAGGTTAAATTTTGAAAAGAATTTGGTTGAAAATGAGTATTTTTCATTGTTAGGAATTCTGGTTTTCGTTTACAAGGAATTTTTATTAAAGATTTTTATTTCTTTCAAAAAACTTCGGTTTCGGGTCGTTTTATTCAAACAAGGTTCATTTTCAAATCATTTTTTGGTTCAAAGATTTCATTTTTAATTCAATTTGTATGAAGAAGGTTCATTTGATTTTAAAGATTCCATTTTCATGTCAGTTTTTTATGTTTGGATTCCATTTTCAAGTTATATTTAAAAAAAAAGCCCAATTAACAAGTCATTTCATACAGCACGATTCCATTTTCAACTCATTTCTTGTGATTTAGACTCCATCAATTTAATTTTAATTTTTTATTCCATTTTCAAATCATTTCACTAACAAGGGATCCATTTTCAAGTCATTTTTCGCTCCAAAGATTCCATTTTCAAATCATTCCATTAAAATAAGATCCATTTTCAAGTCATTTCTTTCAAAAGAGGTTCATTTTCAAATCATTTCCTTTAGAAGTTCATTTTCGTGTCATATTTTGTTCCAAAGATTCCATTTTCAAATCATTTCATTAAAATGGGATCCATTTTCAAGTCATTTCCTTTAGAAGAAGTTCATTTTCATGCCATTTTTTGTTCCAAAGATTCCATTTTCAAATCATTTCTTTCAAAAGGGTTCCATTTTCAAGTCAATTCTTTCAAAAGAGGTTCATTTTCAAATCATTTCCTTTCGAAGAAGTTCATTTTCATGTCATTACTTTTTAAAAAATTTCTTGAATTCAGTGAAAATTCATAAAAAGTCCATCATACCACACCGAAAAATGAAATTCACACATAAAATACGTGTTTGTTTAGTGTTCATTTTTATTTAATTTTTTTTTTTTTTGAAACAAACAATTCTTTCAAAGAAAATTTCATTCATTCATTATACACATAATGAAATGGATTGCCAAAATGCTAAATAATGAAAAAAAACAACAAAACAACACACAAACAAAGTACTAACAAAGAAAAGAATAAAACTTGACACACCTGGTGTCCAGTTATGTATCACACACTTTTTTTTTTACACACTGTACTGTAATATATGAAGTGTATCATCCCTCAAATAATATTTTACTTTTATCTTATGCCTTCACATTATTATTATTAATAAAATTGTTACAGTCATATACCATTATAATGATAAAAGTAACACTAAAAGGTTATGCCATATTCACTCAAAGTTTCTTTTTGTGTATTGCAACATGGAAATATAGTTTAATAGTTAAAAGATAACTTGAGTGCCCTTTTTGAAATTGTTAGTGAGTGATTTTGTTGATAAAATATTATCATTTGTATAATTATTACACATTAAACTTATGTCAATATTGAAGCTATTGTTAAATCAAGCACCATTATTGGCACTCACTTTTTGCATCTTTTTTCTGTTATTTTTTTTGTGAGTATGTGTGATTTGAAGAATCATCTTATATTTTCTTTTCAATTTGAACTACTTTTTTATTTTATATTATTTTTTTCTGTATTTCTTCTTTTTTTTTGTAGATGTACGAACGATAAAAGAATATAGTGTTGATTATATACTACTAAAAGAGAGAGATAGAAAAAAAAACAGCATGAATTGAAAAAACTTTAAAAGCAAATTGTGTGATGTTTTCAATTTTTAGACATAAACGAAAATAAATATAAAGCTTGTATGAATGAATGAATGAATGGTTTGTAGATATGTGCGTATGTGAGTATTTATGTTTAGTCAACAAGGAAAAGCACTTTGCCAGTTTTATTGTTAGAAAAGCTACATTCATACAAATATCAAAGCGTATACAGAATTAAAAGATACTGTAAAGTGCCAGAATCAGAAAATAATTGATACAGTTTAAGCAATGAAGAGACTTAATTGGACTTACTTGAAATTATATTGAGGAAGGATTAAATTTGAAATGATTTTGATGATTTGCCTGAAAAAAAAAATGAACTGAATTTGAAACGCCAAAACACGAAAATGAACTGAATTTGAAACGTCAAAGTACGAGATTGAACTGAATTGGAAACGTCAAAGCACGAAATTGAATTTGAAAAGTTAAAGCACGAAATGGAACTAAATTTGAAACGTCAAAGCACGAAATTGAATTGAATTGAATTTGAAACGTCAAAGCACGAAATCGAACTGAATTTAAAACGTCAAAGCACGAAATTGAATTTGAAACGGCAAAGCACGAAATCGATCTGAATTTAAAACGTCAAAGCACGAAATTGAATTGAACTGAATTTGAAACGTCAAAACACGAAATTGAATTGAACTGAATTTGAAACGTCCAAGCACAAAATTGAACTGAATTTGAAACGTCAAAGCACGAAATTGAACTGAATTTAAAACGTCAAAATTAAATTGAACTGAATTTAAAACGTCAAACCACGAGATTTAACTGCATTTGAAACGTCAAAGCACGAAATGGAACTGAATTTGAAACGTCAAAGTACGAAATTGAATTGAATTTGAAACGTCAAAGCACGAAATTGAATTGAATTGAATTTGAAACGTCAAAGCACGAGACAGAACTGAATTTGAAACGTCAAAGCACGAAATGGAACTGAATTTGAAACGTCAAAGTACGAGATTGAACTGAATTGGAAACGTCAAAGCACGAAATTGAATTTGAAAAGTTAAAGCACGAAATGGAACTAAATTTGAAACGTCAAAGCACGAAATTGAATTGAATTGAATTTGAAACGTCAAAGCACGAGAATGAACTGAACTTGAAACATCAAAGCTGAAAATTAAACTGAATTTGAAACGTCAAAGCACGAAATTGAACTGAACTTGAAACGTCAAAGCACGAAATTTAACTCAATTTAAAACGTCAAAGCACGAAATTTAACTGAATTTGAAACGCCAAAGCACGAAATTGAACTGAGCTTGAAACGTCAAAGCACGAAATTTAACTGAATTTGAAACGCCAAAACACGAAATGGAACTCAATTTGTAACGTTAAACCACGAAATTGAACTGAATTTGAAACGTCAGTGTTCGAAAATGAACTGAATTTGAAACGTCAAAGCACGAGATTGATCTGAATTTGAAACGTCAAAGTACGAAATTGAACTGAATTCGAAACGTCAAAGCACGAAATTGAACTGAATTTGAAACGTCAGTGTTCGAAAATGAACTGAATTTGAAACGTCAAAGCACGAAATTGAACAAAATTTGAAACGTCAAAGCACGAAATTGAACTGAATTCGAAACGTCAAAGCACGAAATTGAACTGAATTTGAAAAGTCAAAGCACAAAATTGGACTGAATTTGAAACGTCAGAGCTCGGAATTGTACTGAATTTGAAACGTCAGAGCACCAAATTGAACTGAATTTGAAACGTCAAATTACAAGAACTTGGAAAATGAATCAAACTTAAAAATAATTCAAAATTGATTGAATCAAGTACCGCATTTACAATAAGAGCCTAAGTTCTATATGAAACACTCTTATTAAATTTTGTTTAACACACTTCTCAAAATAAGACGTGTCTCTTATAAAAGTAACAAACACACACACACAAACACCTAACATTCTAACCAGAGCTTGAAAAAAAGTTAAAAAAATTAAGCCAAAATTTTTAGCTTTTGCTTAAGCTAAAGTTAAAAAATTATTTTCATTTAGCTTTTGCTAAGCTAAAGCATAAGTTAAAATATTTTTTAGCTTTTTGCTTTTGCTTAAGCTTAAGCTAAAATAAGCTAAAAAAGCTAAAAATTAATATCATTCTTTGTCAAATAAATTTTCAAAATCTGTATGAAAAAACGGTAAAATTTGATTTCAATTTATTTTATCGCAATTTTTGATCATAAAAAAAGATGAAAAATGACAACTTTGATCAGAATTACTTGAGTATCATTTTTGTAGACAATTTTAGTGTGACGAAAATTTTTTTTATTAAATTTTCATCAAATAATAGGAATTTTATATATTATTAAACAAACTTATTCCGTTCTTTATTAAAATTTTCATATGAAATCTACAAAAAATACGTATAGCAACTTAATTCAGCCAAGTCAGGAATTAATTTTTCAAGTGAAATATTGTATTTAACTGTGTAAAAACGGTCATCAATTATCAAAAATTGAACTTTTAAAGAGTTTTTGCCAAAAACGCATATTTTTTTGTACTAAACTAGTACCAAACTTGAAACAACGATCAGCAAAGTTAAAGATCCATCAATATAGCTTTTTATTATAAATAAAAGTCATTTTCATACAAAGTTTTCGAGAAAAACAAGGTTACGTTGAACAAAAATAAATATTTTTCCCTTTCGTACAAAATCACTTGAATGAAATTTGAATAAAGTTCCTTATTAAAAGTCAAACGGTCAACTTCTTTCGATTTTTGTGCTTGATTTTCCGGAAGAGTTCAAGCAAAATTAGTAATTTTCTCTATTAACAATGTATCTAACATTTTTTTCTACGAAAACTATTGAATTGTTTTAACCGCATGATGACATTTTAGAGTTCTCAAAACGTTTCAAACACGGTTTTATCTCGGACTAACTAAAAAAGCTAACTAACAATAAGCTAAAATTTATTGAAATATGTAGTTTTGTAGATGTTTAACTTAAGGCCAAGATAAGCCAAAATTTTTCGCTGCCTGGGAGAAATAAAATTCATATTACCCTTATTACCCAATATAGTGATGATTAGCTTGAAATATTCTCTACAACTTTCCTACAGGTCATTTTTACCTTAAACTTAAACTGAAACATGGTTTTTTCACTCAAAAACGTAATAATTTGTTTCAAATATGATACAAAACCATGTCATTTTTGTAGTTTTCAATTGTATACAGTTCTAAAGATAATTCTAAAAAGAAATGATGTTGATAATAAAAAAAAATTAACACAAAATATTTTTTTTTAGTTTTGATGTATAGCCAAGCGAATTAAAGCCAAAAAACGCGAAAAAAAACTATCGAGCAATTATTGATTTTTATTTTTAGAATGCGTCATATATATGTTTGTTTTTGGGAATTCCCTACCCATTTGCCGTCAAAAATAGCATTTCCATCATTAATTTTCACTTCAATATAATGTTTCTGATCTCAGAAAATGATAATATGAAACTAAGCTAAAAAAAGCTAAATTTTTGGCTTTTTAGCTTTTTTTAACTTTTTTTAGCTTTTGCTTAAGCTAAGCTAAAAAACGTTTAGCTTAGCTAAGCAAAAGCGAAAGTTTTTCAAGCCCTGATTCTAACAATAAACATAACAAAATAAAAGATATATTGTTAACAGGTGATGTTTCTCCTTTATTCCACTCAATTCCTTATGTGTTATTGTTTATTTACCATTTCAAATATAAAATTATTATTATTGTGTAACAGATGTAACAATGTAATGATTGAATAACTCTTATTTATGTATGTGTGTGTGTGTGTATGAACAGAAAATTAAGTAAATTTCTCTAGAAATTAGTTTAAAAAAAAAGTAACAATATACATATAAAAGGTTATTTACTTCAAACCCACATCATATTCAAAATTTGAATTCCTCTCATATATTTCATTTTATTTTATTTTAAAAGACGAGAAGAAAAATTGTAAAAGAATTGTAGTAAAAAAAAGTTGTTGTAAGTAGTTCAATGCACTTTGGTGGTTATGTTTTAAGGGTAACACACACCCACATTTCAAGACACATTCAAATGAGACATCACCCATCAGTGTGTAAGACAAAACTTAAAATTTTACTTTTTTTTACATGAAATGTTTTGCACAAAATATTTTTTTATTTGCCAGATTTCTTTCAAGTTAACATAAAAAGTAGACACAACTAAACTAAAATGAAAAAAATCAACATTTTTGAGAACAAAAATTGAGTTTGACGAAAAATTTTCAGTTTAAAGTCTAGTTGCACTTAATTTGGATTTTAACTGTTTTTTTCCATGAAATTTCCCTTAAAAATTATAAGAGAAAAAAAAATGAAATAAATGTAAGATGTCTTATATTTTAATTTTTTTCGTATAACTAAATGACACGAAATATTAAAGAGTAAGCAAAAAGAAAGTGAGAATCTCGAAAAACGGATGAAACAGATGTCGATTATCTCACGTTGGCTATAATAATAATTTAGTGTTTAAAAATAAGATATGATATGATACAAAAAAAAAAAATGAACGATACACATTTCAACATCTCAGAAGCATGGTGGAACGAAAAAAAATGAATGAAATTTTGAAAGTTATGATTTTTTATTGATTTTATTTTGTCGTTCACTTTTCTATATACACACACGCCCACACACATAAACACAAAACCGTTTTAGGTTAATTTCCAATTTTCCAATCAATATCTAGCTAGATGATATTCCACTATGATAGTTATCCGATGAAACGATCAATCAAAATGTTGATGAAAAAGAGATTCTCCTATTATAAGTTTTATTACAAAATTTTGATTCAATCAATAGGAGATTCATTTGTGTTAACAGTTCAACTGAATCGACAACAATGGAGAAAAAAAATATTTTTTATATATATAATAAATAGTAGTAATATAAAAATAAAATAAAATCAAATCAAATCAAATGAAAATAAAGTCTACCTACCTACCTACAGTGAAAATGATGTCGTCGTACTCGACGCGACACACTTGACAATGATATTCAGTCAACAATATGCACGTTCAATGTTCATCAATGTGTATTATTATATTATTACAATACACACGTATCTAGTAAAAGTAAATTCAATTAATCACAATCTGTCATAAAAAATTGTCAGTTCTTTTGTGCGTATGCATATTTTTTTTACTTTATTTTTTTTTTTTGTATATAGCAGTTAAGTTAATTGAAGAATGGGGCGCGTTTGATGAAATATGTAAGTCAACTTTGTGTTTTTTTTTTGCTTCTGTTACTTGTGTTTATTCTTGGTATCTGGTTTTGTTTGGAGATGGTATGTTGATGGTATAAATAACAGTTTTTGGTTTGTGGTGTGTGTGTGTGGTTGAGATTTTAATCATATTAATGATGTTTATTAAATTTTCAAGACAGTGCTTAGAAAGATTAAAAGACTTTGGTAAAATGTCATTTAAATTAAATTTTAAGGTTAATTTTTTATATTGTAAGCCCACTTATGAATTTTAAGTTGAAGGTCACATTTGGGTTCAAAAAAACATGAGCTGACCATTATTTGATTGGAAAAGTTGCTAAAAAGCTTGAAAAAAGTTGCTTAAATTCTTAGAAGATGTCTAGTGAATTTCAGTTTGTAAAAGTGGAGACGCCTTGCCTTTTGAATTTCAAATTTAATTAAAATGACGAAGCTCCGATCTCATTTTTTAACATGAATCGATGGACTTAAGGTTGCTCTGAAGATTTTGGCACTAAATAGCTTACTATAACGAAAGAGAATTTAATTAATCAAAATCATCGAGTGCCCTCAAAAAGCAGAGCCAGACCTCAGCCTTATCTCACTAAAAAGCAACATGGTTTTCGACCATCATTCCTCAAAACTCTCAATTTTCTCATAATTTAATGCCCATTTCCATTAAAATCTCTTCCTGCAACTTAATAAATCAATTATTCTAGTTATTTATAAAATATATTTCCCATATTTATCTTTTACATCTTTAAATGACTTACAAAATAAGTTAAGAACAACCAAATTAAAGAACTTTCAAGAAGAGTAGAGAGAAAAAAAACGAATAATTTAAATACTAAAAATTACTGTAATGTAATGCAACTGTAAATGTAAATGCAAATGCAATTGCATAAAAAAAAACAATGAATGGTTAAATACTACAAACACACACACACACAACGCTGTACATGGTGTTAAAAACATGAAAAACAGAGTTCTTCCTTTCTTGATTACTAAATACTACAGTACTCTACCTAAAAACAGGATGAAATTTATTGTTCCCTTGCCATGCGCTATTTTAATATCTTTTTACTCTTGCATATTTGTGCATTTTAACTACTTACTTCTGGCATAATATTGAAATTTAAATACAACAACGTTGAAATATATAAGGAAAAATGCCTCTTGAAATGCTTTTAAATAAGAATTTTACTATGACCAAAGTATGTGAGTGTGTGTGTATGCACAAGAAGTTAGTAATAATAATGAGAATATGAAGAAAAAAAGATATGAAAATGGATTTTCTTATAAATTTTAATGATATGCGTGTAAGATAATTTTTTAAAGAAACAATAAGGCTTTAAATGAGAGTATATAAGTTACAAACATAACAGAATAATAGCAAAAAAAGCGGAAGAAATAATAAAAAATAAGATTTTCACTGCATTTCCTGGTGATTTGGGAAAAAATTGGGGTTTCGAGAGCACTTATTTCGTCTGTCTGTCAAGATCAACATGAAATTTTTTAGTACAATCAAATTTTAGTAATATTAATTTTTAGTACAATAAAGTTTTTGATCAAAACACATTTTTGGGCCAGTTAAAACTTTATTACCACAACAGTTTTAATACAACAAAAATTTTAGTACCATAAAATTTTTAATTCAACAAAAAATTTTAGTACCACAAAAATTTTAGTACCACAAAAGTTTTATTACAACAAAAATTTTAGTACCACAAAAGTTTTGGTACAACAAAAATTTTAGTACAAGAAAATTTTAGTACAAGAAAATTTTTAGTTCAACAAAAATTTTAGTACCACAAAAGTTTTAATACAACAAAAATTTTAGTACCATAAAATTTTTAATTCAACAAAAATTTTAGTACCACAAAATTTTTAATTCAACAAAAATTTTAGTACCACAAAAGTTTTGGTACAACAGAAATTTTAGTACAAGAAAATTTTAGTACAAAAAAATTTTTAGTTCAACAAAAATTTTAGTACCACAAAATTTTTAGTACAACAAAAATTTTAGTACAACAAAAAGTTTAATTCAACAAAAATTTTAGTACCACAAAATTCTTAATTCAACAGAAATTTTAGTACAAGAAAATTTTTAGTTCAATAAAATTTTTAGTTCAACAAAAATTTTAGTACCACAAAATTCTTAATTCAACAGAAATTTTAGTACAAGAAAATTTTTAGTTCAATAAAATTTTTAGTTCAACAAAAATTTTAGTACCACAAAATTCTTAATTCAACAGAAATTTTAGTACAAGAAAATTTTAGTACCACAAAATTTTTAATCCAACAACCACAAACAAAACAACAAAAGTTTTGGTACAACAAAAATTTTAGTACCACAAAATTTTTCGTACAACAAAAATTTTAGTACAACAAAAAGTTTAATTCAACAAAAATTTTAGTACCACAAAATTCTTAATTCAACAGAAATTTTAGTACAAGAAAATTTTTAGTTCAATAAAATTTTTAGTATAAGAAAATTTTTAGTACAACAAACTTTTTACGATAATATACGAAATTTTTATTCAAAAATGTGCTCGTGTTTGTCATTCACGATTACGTTCTTCATTTTTTCGGGTACATCCATTCAAATTCCTATTTTGCATTGTTTTGTTCACTTATTTTTCTCATTTTATTGTTTAAGAGTGTTGTCTTTTATCATGCGTCGTTTTGCTTTTTTATTTCGTGAAACAAAAACAATGATTTCATTTTCGCGTAGTTTTTTTTGTGTTTAGTTCATATATTTTACTTCCTCATTATTATTCAGACATCGTCAACACTATATTATTATTACTTTTTCATTTAAGTACACACACACATACACATTACTTGATGGTGGTATATTTTTTCATTTAAAATTGATTTGCATTTAATTTTCATACTAACTTATGCTTTTTTTTTACAGCGAATTATGGATTCAGCTGAGCAAGCAGCATTATCCGAGTCAGATCCGGATGGTCAAAGTCAAAAAAGTAATAATGGATTTTATGATTCACGTACAATTAACGAATATAAATCAGATGGATCGTTAAGTGAAGGATCACGACAATTAATTTTGAAGCACATGCGTCGATTCGAGGGACTTCCTGTCAATGTGACATACAGTTCGTTACTTGTCCCAGCAGGAATCGATTTGACTGGTAAAATTTAATTCGAATTTACTTAATTATTTTATTAAATTTATTTTTTTTTTTAGAATCCGAGATTGAACAAGCAATTTCATGGTCATCACATCTCGATCCCTTATTCGCAAATAACCTTGAACGTGATCCTGCCTTGTCCTGGCAATATTTCGGGTCAAGTAATGGATTTCTCAGACGATTTCCTGGCACTGCATGGCCAGCTGAAGGTCACATTGGTAAAAAGGATATAACAGATTTTCGTACAGAAGATTGGTTTATACAAGCAGCGGCATCACCCAAAGATGTCATCATTTTATTGGATACTTCAAGCTCAATGAGTGGCAAAGAATATTCACTGGCAATGCAGACAGCATCAGCAATTCTCGATACATTGGGTGATAATGATTACGTGAACTTGTTATCAATTAGTGATAAAATTCGTGCAGCAGTGCCGTGCTTTCAGAATATGCTTGTAAGAGCAACGCCCGATAATAAGAAGGAAATTAAAGCAGCTGCTAACGCAATTGATCCAGATGGCACATCAAATTTTACGGGAGGACTTGAAACGGCATTCGAACTACTACATCAATATAATATCTCGGGAAAGGGAAGTCAGTGTAATCAAGCAATCATGATTATTACAGATGGACCTGATGAAACATACGAATCCGTTATAAAACAGTACAATTGGCCGCATCGTCCAGTGAGGTTATTCACATATCTGATAGGGAAAAGCTCAGGTGGTGCTGACAACTTGAATTGGATGGCATGTCAAAATAAGGGATTTTTTGTCACAATTAAAACCCCAGATGATATCAGGAAGAAAGTAATGCAATACGCTTTTGTAATGGCACGTCCCATGGTTTTGTATCAGGCTGATCATCCAGTTCATTGGAGTCCCGTTTTCGTAGGTGGTCGAAGTTCGGGATTTCCAATATCAAAGGAGGAGAAACGAAGACTAGTCATTACAGTAACAACTCCCGTCTTTGATCGCCGGAATCACTCAGTTCGCGTTGCAAATTTACTTGGAGTTGTGGGCACCGATGTCCCAATCGAGGAAATTCAAAAAGTCATTCCACAACACAAACTCGGTGTAAATGGATATTCATTCATTTTGGATAACAATGGAAAAGTTTTGTATCATCCCGATTTTCGACCCATTGGCGATGGTGGTGAATACATGAACTCACTCAAACCAAAATATCATTCAATTGATTTAACGGAAGTTGAATTACCTGAAACTGACGCAAATCATCCCAAAGATCGAGAAAATGAAAATGTTAATTATCTGTATGATGTAAGTGAAATATAATAGATAAAAATTTAAATTTAATATAAAATTATACCTTTTTTGTTCTCGTTCCGTTAAAGATGAGACACGAAATGGTAATGCAAAAGGAGGGAGAAACTGAAATTCGAGTCTTGGTCCATCATGATGACATGAAAAGGGTTTCAATGAGGAATTTGAGGTAAAATTAATTTTTTTTCATATTAAATTTTGTTAATTACAAATTTATAATATCATTTTTTCATACAGATACTATTATGGACCAATCGATGGCACCCCATTCTCTTTAGCACTTGCATTACCAGACAAATATGGAATCCATGAATTGAAAGCACAACAAGAAATTCGACATTCACATCAAAATGGTAAAATTCAATTTAATTTTGATGAAAATTTTATTTCAATTTAATTTTTTTTTCCAGTCACTGAATATTTCAAAGGAAATAATTGGAGAGTGAATCCTGATTGGGTGTATTGTGAATACAATACACTGAAAGATCTCGACAAAGATTCAGATCTTTCCAATGGTCAGGATGAGAATTCTTTCCGAGAAAGAGAACCTGACACGCCCGAAGAGCAATTGCTCCATTTCCTATCACGAGCTGGTCGACAGGGATGGAAATGGATGTCGGTGAGTCACCTGAAGTCAATTAACACTTCAATTCATCTTTTTACCTTGAATTTGAACTCAATTTAATCATAAATTGTTTCATTTCAGTTGAGACCGCGATCGCCGACCCCGCATCACGGTCACAATGGCTTAGGAATGGGCAGTCACTTTGCACAAAATCATGCACAAAATGCAAATGTGGGTTCTCGTAAAGCTGAACCATATTTTTGTGATAGATATTTGGTTCAGAGTTTAGTCAGAGACGCGATGGTGACTGATGGCCTAGATCGAAAATCGAATCCACATACAACGAGGAAGGAGGATAAACAGTAAGTGACACAAAAATGTGCATGAAAATTAAATTTTAATTTTATTATTTACATTAAAAAAAATACTATTTAAAAGTAAATTTTATTATTTAATAGTTTATCAAAATATTATTTTGTAGATTTTTTTTTTTAAATTTTAATTTAATTTGAGAGTGCAATTAATTCAAATTTAAATCACAAAAAAAATTATATTTTACTAACATTTGCACATTCGCACCTTTTACTTTAAATTAAATGTTTAGCCCAATCGCCACATTAATGGCACTTCTGCACAGGTAAAACCTTAAAAACACACCAATATTTTTTTCGATTCTTTTCTCTTCTTCTTTTTTTGTACGATTTGCTGTAACGAGAGGACGTTTATGGTTAAAATGGGAAATTGACCTTCATTCATTGATTTTAGTTAAGAATAATATTAAAAAATTAAGGGAAACACAAATTCAGATTGGAATTTCATAAATTAATCGAAATAACGGAAGTCAATTTCTCATTTTAATTGTAATTTTTTCAAAGCACACAAAAGGATGGTAAAATGATGAAATTTCTTACAACTACTGGAAAAGAATCATGACGGAAAATATTCCGAAAACTCAAATTAATTCCAGTTTCTAATCTAATTTTTTGTGATTTACAGACAAGGATATCAAATGTTCGGAGTAACGACATCATTTGTCGCCACGCGATCTGGACTTTTACGTTGGATTGACCATATTCCGCCGTCACCTGACTCCAAGGAACCGTGAGTTGAAATTTTAATTAAAATTAACGGTTTTTTTTTAAATACATTTCATTTAAATTTCAGTCACTTCAGCGTGAAGAACATTCGTGCAATTGATCAATCATGGTATCAGAGGGCCGTCGATCAGCATGCCGTTGAACCTGATGGTTTTGTTTATAGTGTGCCCTTTGATTCAGGGTAATATTGTTTTTTTGTTTTGAATTTTGATTTGAATATTTAATTTTAATTGAAATTTAAATTCAGTTACAACGGAAAAAATAGTTCAGTTGTAGTGACAGCAACTCACGCGATTTTCATTGAGCATCGTGGTCACAAAGCACCAGCCGCTGTCGTTGGTCTTCAATTTCAACATGAATCACTTGCAAAGCATTTCGTTAATATTACATCAGCTGTGAGTTACAATGAAATTGGATTAAAATAAATTTAAAAAATTTTTTCATTGAATTTTTTTTTAATTGCAGTGCACTGGCGTAACTGGAAATTGCAAGAAAACGTGTGCTTCTGATGACCTTGACTGTTATCTCCTTGATAACAATGGTTTTGTGTTGTTATCCGAAAAAAGTGAGCACACTGGTAAATTTTTCGGTCAAATTGATGGAACAATCATGGATTCCCTTGTACAAGACCGAATTTATCGTCGTGTTCCGCTGAACGATTACCAGGGCATTTGTTCGGACAAAGATAACCCCTATCGAGCTGCTGGTGAAATTTTACGTCCTCTCACACCATTTGCATGGTTCTTCAAATACATTTCAACATATGTGATGACATGGCTTTCAATATTATCGATATCACATGCATGGCCACATAGTTATGATGACGTCTATCAATATCCAGAGAATGTTAATGATTATAATTACGATGAAACGATGTATAACGCAAATTTCGGAACTGATGACTTAGTGCCACCATCTGTATCGTTACCACCAACTTCGGATAGTGGGAATAGCGCGCCAACGCAACAATCCGCTGGAGAGAAACCGAAATCGGGTGCTGATAAGAGTTCTGGTCCGCGAGTTATTCCTGATCCTGTGCACGCTCGCAGTTGTGATTTAACGACAGATTTGTATTTGTTGCAACCGGAGAGGTTGAATCAGGGTGGACAAAATAACCCATTAAAGGTATGAAATTATCTGATTAAATGAAACAAGAGAAATTAAATTTATTTTTTTAGGGTAAATTAACGAATTGTCACCAATCTGGTTGTGAAAGGCCGTTTAGTGTGCAGAAAATTCCTCATAGTAATTTAATTTTGCTCGTAGTTGACACTCTGTGTCCATGTGGGTCAAAACAATTAGATATTGAGCCACAAGAAGTTCCAGATGGAGCTGGTACGAATTTTACTTGCATCTCATTCCATTTCATATTTAAATTAAATTGAATTTCAGGAGCCTGTGGCGCTCGAAGACTGTCTAGAGAAAAGTTAGAACGAAAACGACCATCTAAATGTATAAATTATCATCCAGAAGAAATTGAAATTCAACAGTGTGCAACTGCAACGACACTTCTTTTAGCATCTAGCAAATTTTTAGCAATTTTCTCTTCAATTATCTCCTTCAGCATTATGTTAATTTTAACATCGACGAATGCGTGATAAATCCACATAACTAATTTAATTTAAATTTAATTAAAAACAGACATAAGTTGTAGTTAAAAATCAAATAATAAATTTAAATATAAAATTCTGAGTAAAGTTGGTTTGTTGAATTTAAATATTGAAATATATACAAAATAAGTGCTATTCAGTTGTTCTTAGAACTAATAAAGTAAAAAAAATAGGATTAAAATTAAAACTACGTACGGAAAATTGTCACGACACCCAACGTCTTTACACAAAAGCACACACACACACACATAAAGAAAATTTTACTACTCGTAATATAATGAAAAAAAAATGAAATGTCCAATAATAAAAAAAATTGTAATTAAAATGAAAATGTATCCTAATAAATTTTAAGAAGAATTACAATTAAAATGATGATTAAATAAAAAATTACGCTGTAAAATTCTGGGTAATAAAAAAAATATGATTTTTTGTGAAATATTGAAAAAAAATATAAAAAAATAATTAGTTTTTGTACTTGAGAGCACAAGTTGATAAAAAAAATCGATAATTTAAAAGCAAATAAATAAAATTAAAATTTAATGACTTAAAAAAAATATATTAAATTTAAGCAAAATAGAAATTTTTAGTCTAATAAAATTGAACGAAGAAAAACATGGAAAAATACTCTTAAATTTAAAATTACAGATTACAGAAAAATTTAAGCGTTTAAAAAAAATATTCATATTTGTCTTGTTAATATAAAAAAAATTAAAATAAAAAAATTATTATAATCTCACACACACTCAAACGTAAAAACAATAAAAAATTGAAGCCGATTCCGAAAATTTCAAATTAAATTAATGAAGAAGGATAATAATTAATATTAAAAGTAAAAACAAAGATTAATTAAATTAATAGAACAATTAAAATTGAAATGAGATTATGAAAATTGTATACTGATGATGAATATTTAAGAACAAAAAAGAAATTATGTAGCTTATTTTTTTATTATTATTAAATTTATATTAATTTTGTATAAATTTTTAATCATGATTTGAAACTATGATTCTAGTGAGAAAATCGATGGAGATAGTTTGAATTCGATACTCGACAAGAAAAATCTATGTAACGAAAGTAAGGACAGTGAAGTAAAAAAGTTAAGCGAGAAAGTAAGGTAGAAATAAGTGGGTACTTACTTGCTTACTGACTCTCGAATTCAATTCTTGACCGAGCAAGGCCTCGTAATATTCAATACTTAGAGTGCTGGACTATCAATCTCAATCTTAGCAGTTCAATTTGATTCAGTTTTGAAGTTTTACGACTCCTACAGTCCATTTTTAAGATTTCTCAATTTGAGTTCGATTGAGGTGACTACTACTGGGGATGACAGAATAGAAAAACGAAAACCCTCGAATAGAATAAGGAGTATTTATTTTATGTTTATGACTTGCTTGTAGGTCGTCCTAGAAATCTGATCTGAAAGCCAGAAAGTAAGTAGGACCTTACTTACTTTGAATATTAATGAGAATCAAAGTTTAAGGCTCTAAGCATCAAGACGCGATCATTTTTTTTAGTAACTTCATATTTTCATTTTAATTTCTTTAAAATATGTTTTAATATTCAAAAAAGTAGTAAAATTATAATAATTTCAATTAATTATTAAAAAAAAGTTTATGAATAAATAAAAAAAAAAAAGAATTAAACCTGTTATGAAATTAACAAATGTACCTATAAGTAGAACATTTATATCACAAAAACTTAATCTTAATTCGATATTTATTGAAATCGTGATTAACTTAGTGCAATTTTTTATTTGAATTGTGTGTAGATTCACTTTTAATAGGAAAAATTTCGTTTAAAAGCTTCTTTTAAGTTATATTTTTAGAAGAAAATGTAAATAATGTTAAAAAATTAAATTTATCTCAATATTAAAAAAAAAAATCTTTAACGAAATCACTTAAACATAAAAATAATAATGATAAACGATTATGACAATAAAAAAAAGAATGCTTCTTCTTCATAAAGAAAAAAGGAATACGCTAGAAACTTAATTGAAAAAACATTTACGGCGTACCTCCAATAAGTAAGTTGATAAGAAAAATAAGCACAATTCATTTTTCATCGTAAAATCCAATTTATTCACTCCTATTAACAAATCTATTTCACTTTTTAATCTTTAAATTAATCATCAATCGCCTAATCATGAAAATAAAAAAGAAATAGAAAATAAAAACATGTAAATATTATTCCATTTAATTCAATACTTTTCATTTAAACATGATACGTAAAAACTTTATATGAACGAAAATGCTGCAGTTATTATTTTAATTTAAAAGTTGTATCAAGCAATGAGAATGAAATTCATTGAAAAGCTTTTAAAATGACTTTGAGTATGATTTAATCCCCTTACTAGGCTCTGCAATAACGAGGCAATTAAATTGAATTCATTTTTAAAGACACCAAAAAAAATCAAGAACATGAAGATTTTATTCCTCAGTGTAATTAATTTAAATTTTACTCCCAAAAGTATGCAATAGACATCATTTGATTGAAATTTTTATCAATTTCAATCATATTTCAAGCTAAACGTGATCTTATTAATGTAAAATGTAAGTGTGAAATAATGTAAGACACTAAGCAGGACATTAAAATAGCTTATGATCCATTAAAAAACTTCATGGAAAATGTATTGCATACTTTGAGACATAAAAATAATTTTTATTTGTAATTAAATTTTTCCTGCAAATTTAAATAAATTAATTGTAAATATTTCATTATAAAAAATATATATAAAATGTATTATAATAAAAAAAAAAACAATAATTATAATAATTGTAATGTTAAACAATATTTTGATTATTTTTTTTTGTGATTGTTGTTTATTATCATTAAAATCTAAATAATGAAAAAAAAACATAATAATTGTGAAACAGCACTGAATGATTAAAAAAAAATGAATGTTAAATTAAATTTAAATAAAAACTAAAAATAATTACAATAAATAAATAATAAAAAAAAGATTGATAAATAATAATGTCTTCCAGAATACTTAAAAAAAACATATTTATTACTATGATTGATTAATAACTAATCTTAACTATAATCTTAATTATAATAACAAAAATATAACAAAACAGAAAAAAATAATAAAAAAAAATTCAAATCATCGCTATCAAACTTATAATAAATAATAATAATAAAATTGTATGCTATTCTTGATATTTTTTAAACTTCATTCTTACCATTTTTAAATACATTTTAGTTTAAATTCAACATATCCTGAAATAAAACAGCAATTTAATGATAAAAAAAATAATAATAAAGAAAAAAACAGACCATATCATCATAAAATAATATTTAATCATATCATTTAATGAAATATCAGAGACATTTTAACTCAAAAATCATATAAAAATATCAAAAAATACTCAAATAATGACAAGAAATATCGTAAATGGATCAATTTTTAATGAGTGTGAAGTAAGGGCATGTCCTATGTTTTGAACAAATTTTTTGGATACTCTATGATGTTTTAAATGTCCTTAATCGATCTTTAATGCGATAAATCTTTCTCTCTAAAATAAAAAAAAAATGAGAAATTCTAACCAGTGGGTGGTTTGGAAAGTGTTTTTTGATGGGACTAGTCTTTTTCGATAATGTGAAGTTTCAATAAAATTTCAAAATGGCAGAATTTTTTAAAATTAAATCATAAGATTTCTGAAAAATCGGACATTTTGCGAAAATTTAGGATTTTGGGCTTTTGACAGTTTTCACGCTTAGGAGCTTAATTCTAAAGCTAAAGAATTAAAGTTCATTCTAGTTAGCCCATCTGTGTTGAGATATGTCAGACAAAATTTGAACGGAGAAATCACTTGACATGTGAATTTTGAATTCAATCGCGGGATATCAGGACTCAGGGACAACTTCAAACTTGTTTTAAGCAATGTCGAGACTTTGGCAGGTTCACGCCAGATGCCATACTTGGGACCTTCTTTTGAGGAGAATCAATGATACTCGAAAAATGCATGATCGAATTTACAATACCTTTCAATTAGAAAATTTCTAAGAAAAAAATTTTGCAGAGGTATGCAAAAATTTTTTTCAAAAAATAGAACTTGTGCCAACTTCACACTCACAATTTTTACTAACTCTTTACTTTAAAGTTTAAAAAAAAAATAATTGTTGGAATATTTTTATTATGTTATCAAAATTTTGCTAAAATTAAAACCGTTTTTGGCAACCGTAAAATTTAAAATATCAAAAAAAATGAAAAAACAGGATGATAATGTTAAAAATTAATTTATGTTTTATGAAATTAATAAAAAAAAGTTAAAAATTTAGTATAATAATGATAAAAATAATAAAAAAAATATATTAACAATAATAAATATAATAAAATATTAAATTAAATAAACTAATTTAAAACAATAAAAAAAACTATTATATTGTATCGATCATAATAATTAAATTAAGTAATTAATTA
The DNA here is from genome assembly GCA_900002565.1 of Culicoides sonorensis. NCBI lineage: Eukaryota > Metazoa > Arthropoda > Insecta > Diptera > Ceratopogonidae > Culicoides > Culicoides sonorensis. The sequence goes on from LN483358.1 coordinate 137,796, forward strand.
TAATTATAAGAGAAGGAATAAAGATAATAATGATGAAAAGTTAAAATTTGTATTTTAATTCATTTTTTTGGCCGTTATTTTGAAGATTAAATGGAATTCAAATTGATATTTTTTGTATAAACTTACATTGCGCATGCGGACTGACACAAAACCAAGCTTTTATTTGATAAAGAGATGCCATGAAAATGAGATTTGCTATAAAAATTGAATTCAAAACAAAATTTTGTTCGTTTTTGATCATTTTTTGACCATATTTTTATTTTGTATTAATTTTTTTCTTTTTTTGATGTTAAATTAAAATCATTTTTGTTTTTGACACTTTCATTTGCATAAATTTAATGTCCATAACAGACACCATGATACTTGAAATGATCAACATCACTTGTGATAAGTCTGACAACATGTCCATCATATGTCCAGAACATGCCATATTGTGGGAGTGTGAAGAAAACTGAATCATTGACATAGAAAATTTCAAGTCCGAATAATGAATAATCCTCATATGGGGTCATCATGTATTGCAACATCTTGTCGTCTGTGGTAAATTGGAATCGTGATGGTCCATAAGTGTGTTTAACGTCAACATTTGGTGTGATTACAACCCAGTGTCCATTAACAACGAATTTAACGGCCTATTTTATTATGAAAATGTTAAAATTGAATTTAATTTGAATAGAAAAATTTGCTGATGTACTTACAACTTGATCGGGATCTTCCTTATTGTCAACTTTTTGTACGTAAACAGCCCAGGTGTAGTTAGTTGGTGCACTTGCTCCGTATAATTGCCATTCAGGTGTTGGATATTTGGCGAGATAATGATGTGGCAAGTAGTATTCTGGTTCGTGTGGGTAAATGGCGCAAACGTTATATTCATTTAAGAATTTGGCCCATCGGAAATAGCTGGAATTTAATTTTACATTGAATTAAATTGCTTAATGTAAAATTTGTTTTGACTTACCTTGGAATGTGATAGCTATCGGGTTGTGAGAACCACCAGAATTTGCTGACTGGGAAATCATCAAAGACGTATGTATGATCATCAAAGCTAAACACAACATGAGCAACTGGTTCTTCATATGCAATAGGATACAACAAATCAACAACGAAGCTTTGTGGGGCTACGTGACGATCTCCTTCATATTGGAATGTTGGTTCGTAAGATGTGACCAAGAAATGCCAGATTTTGTGGAAGAAATAATCGATTTCAGTTGGAATATTCTTATAATTTACATAATATTTGTAGTGACGGAGTGTTGTATGGGCATACATGCAATTGTAGGTTGTCTCGTTGTTGTGTGACCATGGATAGTGTGGTTGACAATCAGTGTATGTATGAGCATCATCTTCATGTACATGAGCTTCCAATTGTTCCTCGCTATATTCACCAGTATAGTCGATGGTCAAAACAAAGTCATCCTTAACACATTCACGTTCATATGATTCGCCATAGTAGAATTTGGTTACACCTTGTACCTTTTCATTTTTGAATTCCTTTGTACGTTCCAAGCACCAATTGAAGATGACATCATCTTTAGCGAATTTACGTGAGAATTGCATATCCAATTCATTGAAGAGATGACCATGTTCATGTTTGAAATGTACTTTTCCTTGATAATCTGTTACAATTTCACTGTCTTTCTTGGTTAAGAAATTGACCTTGAGATTGACCCAGTCAAATGGAACAACTTGATGTTCAGTTGGAATATGAGGATGATTTACATCTTCTTCACGTTCAATTTTAACGGTCATTTCAAAGGTATCAACTGGATACAAAGTGCATGGTCGACTGTACAAAACTAATCCGCATGTTCCTTGTGGGTAGACAAAAGCATTTTTCAAGAACCATTGCCATGCATGGACAGCGAATTTCTTGAATGGAACATGTCCGAATTCCTTGACGAAGTCGAAACTCATTTTTGGAATGACGTGTCCATGTGATTTCATGTCTTCAGGTGTGAATTCACAATCATACATGCCAAAGCGGTATTGCAATCCATTGAAACGTGAGTGGTAATCAAAGAGTTCGGTATTGTGTTTGAATTGAACTCCCTTTGTTGCTGTAATGTATTGACGACAGTCTTTGCATGTAGTACTCATGATATCAGATGTCATGTCAGGTACTGAATAAACTTGGCTCTTAACATGAGTCTTAACTCCAAATACATTTCCGAATTCAGTTGATTGTTTTTCAGCAACCAATTTGATTGAGTTGGTCTTGTAATTGACAGACAATTGGTAGTTCAATGGTAAGTTGAAATCGAATGCAGAGACACGACGAACTCCTTGTGTGATAGCAGCCAATGGATTGTATACACGTACACCATAAGTTCCATGTTGCCAGATGCGGAAATATCTTGAAGCTTTGTATGTAACTTCAGTGCTTTCTGGTTTGTAAATTGGGATGTCAGATTTGATTTGGTAAACAGTTGGTAAATAGTAGTAATATTGGGCAGTAAAACCAGCATCAGTTGGCATTGTGATTTCATCTTGAACCATGTAATTGACACCAGTAAATTGGAATTTCATCATTGACATGAGTTTGAAGAAATCGGCAAGGAAGAATCCTTTGATGTCTTCTTCACTCAAATATTTAACATAAACAACTTGTTCATGATGAGTCAAAGTGATTTCAATATGGATTGGTTCTCCAGTCTTCTTGAACAAGAATCCTTTGAATGTTTCTGGTGAGAAAGTGATCAAGTCAGACAAGAAGGTTTCAACTGGATATTGGACACCTTCAAATTTAACATGAATGGCCATATTGTTCCAGAAATAGTTGCTCATGAAACTGTTAAATCTCATGTAAATTTGGTTAATTTCATTGGTTTTTTCACTAGCAATGCTATTTCCATAAACTGAGAATCCAACACCATAATCTTCATCAATGTAATCACGAACCCAGGAACTTGTTCCAACACTAACTGGAGCATTTTGGAAATATTGTTCAACTTGTTCGGCAAATGTTGTAATGTTTGTACGAATATCACAGTAAATTTCGGAATGGGCCAAATTGCGTACGGCAGTGTAGAAGAAGTTGTACAAATGTGGGCATTTGGTGGTTTGCATGTATGAGAAGATGTAGTACAATTGTGAGGTGCTTGAAGTTTGCATAAGTCCTTTCAATGCAGCAACACGCAATTCAATGTGTAAATCATCGTTGACAAGAACAGGCCAGAAGATTTCAAATGCCTCAACATGTTTGTCTTGTAATGGATGCACAATATTCCAGATAGCATGGACACGTAAGTGACGGTCATATTTAAGATCCAAAACTTGTTCTCCCCAGACAAGAGGTTTGAAGAGTTCAAAAACTGATCCAATACGAATGTTGGCCAAACCTTGCAACCAGACGAGTTGTTCTTCGTATTTAGTTGCGGTCTTCAAGTTGGTGTAGTAGAGCTTGATGTATTTTTCCAAAACTGGTGATTCCTCGTGTTTTTTGAAGGTTTCATATATCAATGTTGCGTATGTTAAGACAGCAGCATGGTATACTTCTGGCTTAACTTTGCCTTCCAAGTGGATCAATTCTTCCAATTCTGAGAGCAATTTTTCAGTTGGTACATGCATGTTAACACCCAATGTGTACAACATAGCAGCAGCAATGTAATCCTTAGTTTTGTGTCCAACAACCAAACTCTTGATGAACAATGCAACTGGACGGGTTCCAACATTAGGCAACAATTTGTAGAACAATTCCAAGGCAACGAGATCTTTTGGTTGGGTGTTCTTCAACAAAATAGCATAAACTTTGTCGAAATGTTCAACATCAAAGTATTTCATGAGTTTCACAATGCGGTTAATGACGAGACCTTCCTTGGTTTGTGGAGCAGTTTCATCAAAGTTCATTGTTTGCAAATAATCGACAGCTTCACGGAACATCTCAGCAACTTTGGTAACATAAGATTCAACATCAACCTTTTTACGGCCAAATGTAAAATCAGGAACATTCATCAATTCATCGACATGTGGCATACGGAAATAAATTGGATAATATACAACAAAACTGCTGACATCAATTTTCTCCTCAGGTGTAACATATTTGAAGAATTCAAATGTTTGATTGACATAAACAACTTGCAAGTTTTCTTGACGCTTCAAAGGATAAACAATGATCTTTGATGATGATTCAATTTCTTCCAAGACACCCTCTTTGGTGATTGTAAAGACCTTCTTGTTTGGTGTGCGATAACTATCATCGTGATCGGTGTGGCATTCAGTAGCAACAACATTTGTGTAGATATCTTGATATTCTCCATCACAGTGCTTAGGATCCATATATTTTGTTACAATATATTCCTTTTCAGTTGGCACAACTTCATATGATACATCACAAGTACCATAAATGGTTTCTTCTGTAACATGGAAGGCATATGGGAATTTCTTGGCTTCCTTGGTGACACGAGTCCAGTCCAATTGAATCATAGATGCAATTGCTTTCTTCAAGTTGTATGTCCATTCAGGTTCATCCTTTTGGAACATAATGTCATGAACGAGACCAGATTCGGAATAGCCAACATAGAAGGGTGTCAAATATGCTTCAGATTCCTTTGGAAGGGGAACCCAGAGTGGAGTTTCGTGATCGTAAAATTCAACTTCTCCATTGTAAGCATAGATTTCGACATTTTTCAACCAATAAATTGTACCATTTCCAGCTTTGTCTATTAAATGTATAAAAAAATTAAATCTAAAATTTTCAAATTAATTTAATTTAACTCACCATTACGAATGTGCAAGTCACCACGCAATTTGAATTGTGATGCAAATACATGTGGATCAATTACAGCAGTACGAATGTCAGATTCATATTTGAATACAACCTCATCGTGTCCAGCTCCGTGGAGGAAATAGACATCATAGGCACATGCTACGGCTAATAAAGCCGATACTGGAAATAATTTGGGGAAAAAAAATCAATTAATATCACTTTTAAATTTTTTTAAAAAACATTTAAAAAAATATTATTAAAATTTCACTTATTTATTTTAAATTTATTTTGAAATTCACTTTAAATATTATTATTTTTATTTTTTTTTAATTCTTTCTCAATATTTCACATAATTTAATTTTTTGTCACTTACACACTAAGAAAAACTTCATTTTCACAGCCTTTTTTCACTTCTCTTTGTTTGCTTAACTGTACTTATCCCTTAAAGGCAAGTTAAAAAGTGACAATGTTCTGAGAGATGTGAATGCCTTTTATAGGTTCCTTTGATCCGAAGTCGCATAAAAATTCGTATATTTTTATGTGATATGAAATTATCTAATCAATGTTTTCGTGAATTTTATTTTGGTGTTCTCTGGAAAGAAATTTTAAATAAAAAAATATAAATAAAATGTTATGCAAGACAAAACAATTGTTATCTCGAAAGAAATTAAGAATAAAAATGAATAAAAATTTGCAAAAAAAATGCGCTTTGATGACCGTTACGCGTGTCTGATCGCTGGAAATTTTTCTGGAGATTTAATGCCAAAAATTTTAATGTAAATTATTTTAAAAGCGGATCTCTCGTTGACCGAAACATGATTAGGCTTCATTTGACTGAAGAAAAGCCGCAAATGCACCTATGTATTCAATTGAGGATTCATGTTTTCTATTAAAATTTGATTGTGACTGACTATTTTTTAGCGCATTTCTTCAAAATGCTGGTCTTGGAGCGGTCATGCTATCCGTCTGTCTGTGCCAATGTCACCAATCATTAAAAAAATGTCGCCAATCATTGAAAAAATGTCATCAATCATTAAAAAATGTTGCCAATCATTAAAAAAATGTAGCCAATAATTGAAAAAATGTCGTCAATCATTGAAAAATGTCACCAATCATTGAAAAAATGTCGCCAATCATTGAAAAAATGTCCGACTAACTCAAAATGGCTGAAAAAATCCAAAACACGATAATAAAAACTGAAAAAGCCCAAAAACAATATAAAATTCAAATTTTCGGTTATTTTTAAATTTTGATAAAATCAACGAAATCTATGCATTGAAATGCGCTCGTGTAAATCGTTCAAGATCACATTTTAATTTTTTGTATTTATTTTAAATAAAAATAAGAAAGAAAGGTGATAGCATAATTGGAAGGTCAATTATACTTGTTGATTAAATATTTTTGGATGATAGGACCAAGCAACAAAATATTTTTTTAAATTTTATTGAAATGAGCGAAATTGAACATTTTTTGGTACCGTGCGGAAAAAAAAACTTTCCAGTTCCTTAAGCTTTGCACTTTTCCTTTTTAATTCCTTCAAGGAAATGACAAAACTTTATAAACGCATGTATTGAGTAACGATATTGACTTCATAATTTATTCACAAATCCATTACCTTTATTTATTTAAGCTGTCACTTGTCTCATTAGCTAGTTAATTATGGATGAAACACTCTTAAAATCAGATTGTTTTGGACGGATGACAGAAATTTATCTTTTATAAATGTGTTTTTTTGTCTTCTTCTTTATTTTTTATGCCTTTAAACATTTTCACTCATTCTCTCTCTTTCTCTGTGTGTTGGTTTTCCTTCCTTTTCACGAAAACTTTAAATAATGTAAATGATGTTCTTTGTCTTTAAAAATCCCTTTATTTGGTAAAAAATTACACTTAATAAAAAAAGGAGAGAGATTTTGTATGGGAAATTTATTCTTCTTAATGAGAAAATGATGATCAAAGGACGATGATGATGACAAAAAGGTGTTTGTTAAAAGGAAATGTTCAAGGAAATCTATCACTGTTGAGGTGAAGAGGAAAACGGTGAGGATTATTTCATTTACACGAAAATTACTTCACTTAATCAAGACAAATTTCAATGCATTTTAATACATTTTGATACAAAATTATGCATTTCATGGAGAAGAGATAAGAAAAATTTCAACGCACGAATTTCATAATTTAATATCAATTTTTGTTCTGTTTTTTAATAATAATAGTAAAGCACAAAACAAACACCAATTTTCAATCACGAAATAAAAATCCAATATTATTTGTTATCTTTTTTTTGTGTATTCAACTGAATTTTGACTGATTTTTTTTTTGCATTACAATACAAAATTCGTGTGCAAACAATACAAAAAAAACAAAATAATTTTTTTTCGGTTCAATGCTGCTTTCAATAAGGGCGCATGATATAAAAAATACAACAATTCAGATTAATCTTCATAGAAAATGAATGTAGATTTGGTTTTTTTAGCATTTATTTTAATTGTATGTGGCATTTCGTTACATAAAAACAAGGAAAAATGGGGATTGGGGGACTGAAAGTTTCTCGCACAATCTGGTTTCAGCTAAATGTGAATGACCTTGAAACTATTCAAGATTCTTTTCTGTGAGACTGAGTGTGCTCATGAACGACCTTGAAACTGATCAAGATCTGTGAGTGTGTCCCTTTGGATCCATGATTGTGTAAGTACATGAAATTGTGATCAAATTTCCTTGAATGCACTTAATTAACGGTTTAAAATTTAAATTTCATACAAATTTTTTTTTATTTATATAAAATTACGATTTGCATTTGATCGGAATCCTCGTTAACCCTTTTTCATTAGTTTTTTTGTTATTTAATTTTTTTTTTTTATTTTTATTTTATTATTGTTAAGCATTACATACATTTTAATATACAACTAGAGCAAAACAAAAAAAATTGCTGATCGATTGATTGTAAATTTATTTGGTTCACTGATTTTTATTTTTGTGTGTTTGTGTGTGTGTCTGTTTTCATCTAATTTATATACAAATATTTTTATTATAATTTAGAAATGAAAATCAACTAAGGTCCAATTAAAATTTATCAAAATTTTAATTTTAATTTTATATTGACAGTAAAATTTAAATTGAGTCTTTTTTCATTGTACCATAACAACATTTTTTATACTCCCTTTAAAATTAATGCATAATAAATATTTATATAGATGAAAAAAATTTATGATGTTGCACCAAAGTGAATATAAGTCAAAATACCAAAGAAACCATTAAACTTATAACACAGTAAATGATTAATGGGTAGTATTCCTCTGTGTCTATGTGTGTGTGTGTGTGTGTGTGTGTACGTGTGGTTTGAAAATCAACTACTTACATTCTGGTTTATTTTTTTTGCTATTCAAAGAGGGACGCCTAAAGTTTACGTCTTTTAACATTAAGATGTCAGATAAGATATTTTTCATCATCATCCTTCATATACACACACACAGACCCGTACAGCCACGTATTTATCATGGAATGGAATGAATATAAAAGGTGAGTATGACTCATTTTCAAATTCAATGGCTTTAAATAGATGACTATTTTTCAATGGTTTTGAAAGCTATCTGATGTTCTTCTATCTTTTATTTATATAAAATTTATATAGAAAAAAGGGGAATGATGATCATCATGATGATGAAAATGTTGTAAAGAGTGAAAAAAATGAATCTAAGTCAATTTATCAAAATGTTAATGTGTTTTTACATAAAATTTAAATAGAATATAAAAATTGACTATGATACTGCAAAGTCCAGAGGAAAATATTAATGAAAATGTTTTTTAAATTTACATGGATTTTCATTTTTGTGTTTGTGATTATATGTGTCTTTGTATGGGTATGTAAAACAGAAAAACATCATTTATTTTATTATATTAATCGTTATTATAATTCAACAGACAGGAAAATAATTATTTCATTTTCTATATGTTATTAAAATAATTGTTTTTTTCTCATTTTATAATTTTTCTGGAAATCGTATTATTGGTTAAATTATTGAGGGTGAAGTTAGACCTGGACTGCATGAAATTTGAGAGGATGTTGAAATGTTACCCAATGATGCAAAGGGCATACCTGGTAGTTTCGATAAAAAATCGGAATTTGAAAGCAAAGAGCGGGACAGTTAAAAACTATTCATTTTTTACTAGACTGAAGTTGTCAGCGTCGAGGAAAAATTTTTTGGACCCCCAGGAACCTCCCTGTCAGAATCGCAGTGTCATCAACAAATTTTGACTGGCTATTTTTTTTTGCTGTTTTTCACAAAATCAGCTCTCATCGTCCTCTGAAGGATCGAATCGAAAAAACCTGATACAAGACGCTGCAATTATTATATTTTTTATCGATCAACGACTTTTTTCTTGGAAAATTTTTCAGGAAAGTTGTGTGAAACTAAGGTCTGTTTTTGGACTTTCCTGATAATAATATTTTTCAAATGGCCAAACTGTCCAAAATGGTCGAAAAAATACACATTTGAAAACATAACTTGTAACCATTGGTGTGATACATACAAAAAGTGGCGTTTGCGGAAAGTATATAGCTGTTATTCATGTAATATATTACTTTTATTTTTTGAAATTTCCTAAATATCTTAAAAAACAAACATTTAAATTACGACACATTCGAAAAGTTGCGAGTCTTTCTCGCTACACAGATTTAAAGCAATACTTTTGCTTTAACAATAAACAAATTGTTTGATCAAATGTATTTTAATCCGATCGAGTAAAAGTTGGAGGTTGGGAGAAAAAAATGACCATGATCCGAAGAAAAAATATATACAAATATATTGATACAAAAATTGATACAGCAAAACGCTGTAATCAGCTATTTCAATAATAATGTTCACAAAGAAGATTTTACACTGCTAAGACGTTTCTTGAATCAACACCCTTTCAGAAAGCATTGAACGTTTCATGAAATCATCCAACCATGCTTGACTTTTTGCGGATTCTCTCAAGACTGATTACGATCATACATTTATCACTTACATTTCGAAATATATCCATTTTAATCATGTATTCACTGCGTGATTGTCCATTGATTAATTCAAATCTATGGATTGGTGACCCCAACGTAGATGGATATGAGACCAGCAAAGAGCAAATGGCAAATGTGATCAGCCTTCATTTTAAGCATTAATTGATTTAGATAAAATTATAAATGATGGTTCAAAAATCAAAGAATTAATTGAAAATGAATAGATTTAAAGAAGAAAAAATCATAAACACCTCCATTAAAAGAAGCTGGAACCTATTTAACAACAGAAAAAAATATAAATGCCTATTTGCGTTAAAAAAAATCCTGTTCTTGTAAAAATACATCATCCAAACTACAAGTATTACCATCTAAAATTTCTGATATACCCCACGAAGATAATCATAAGACTCCTTACTTGAAGAACATTTCAACAATTATCATTATATGATATTCACAAAATTACTCCAAATGATGTTTGTCAAAAACATCTGGAGAATTCTTAGAAATTATTTTGCATCAGAAATGCATCAGAAATATTTTGAAAATGATCAAAAACGTTTTAAAGAAACGTCTCTCATGGTTAGTAAGAGTAATTTTCAATGTCAAGGGGATTCGGGGTGATCTTGGTCGAACTTAAAGGTGCGAACTTCACACTCGTGTATTTTACAAAATTGCATGTATTAAAATTGGTGGTTTGATGCAGCAATTTTGTGAAACACAAACCACATTCAAACCGCACAGTTTATTTTTGGTAGATTTTATTTAAATTTTTTAAATACAAATTAAATTTAAAATAATTCAATTCACGTCAATACTCAGAAGGAGTAAATTTTCTATAAATATCTTCCAAATTCTTGTCATCCCACTCTTCATCGATTGCCTCACATCCTTTAAACATGAACTTACTTTTAATCAATATATTTTCATCCATTTTAAAGTAATCTTCAATATCGATGTCAACATGGTGTAAATTCTTCGTTGTAACAGTGTCAAAATGATATTTCCACACTTTCTTACTCTCCTTAAATTTCTGATAATCACTTTGGAAATATTGTGTATTGTCACAATCGGTAATTCTACGTGTTGCTGTCACACCAAATTCATTATCATTTATTTTATGAACTTGATGGTTAATTTTACAGGTACTTGATTTTGCGGTAATGTTGATGTCAAATTCAAATGGACCCTTGTCATGCAACGCATCTTGAACATTTTGCCAGGGCAATTGTAATGTTGAGATTATACCTTTTTTGATGTGGTATGAAAAATCACTTTCTCCTGCATTTGTCTCGATTTTATTTAATTTGCCATCTGTGTGATATGAGACACGAACTGGAAAATTACTTAAGATACCGTAATTGGTGTCACCTTCTTTGTGATTTGTGTTTTCCGTTATAACCAAGTTGTTGAAATAGAACAACAAAGCATCTGGATATGTTTTGTCTTGACGAACAAAAAGTTCAACACTATACGTGACACGTGTTGGTTTATTCAAGTGAGTCAAATTGTATGTGTACTCATATTTGGTCTGGCAATCTACAGCAGTAGCATCATGAATGTAACCATAATTCTTGTAATTTTCTTCAGCAAATGTCAAACCAAGAAAGAAAACTAAAATATAATATCAGAATTTTGTTTCAATTTAAATTTTAATCCCAATTTCTACCTTACCTAGATATATCCCTATTTTGATCATCTTTCAACGTCTTGTTACAAAATTCAATTAAATACTAACAACCAATTTAAGTTTCTACTTCACTTTTATGCAATTCACCTTTTGTTTGAATCTGATTTAGTTCAATGACATCAGATTTTTGTAATTTATTTGTTCTTCTAAGTAACTTAGTGACTTTTGTGTAATTTAAAATGCTAGTAATGATAAGACATTAAATTTGTTTATTTTCACTTTCAAGTAAAAAACAAAAACAATTCCTGGAATTCAGATGTAAATTAACATGTTACTCAATGTTTAATGTCAAAATATAAAATAAAAACAGAAAACTTTTATAACATCTTTTATAAATGTACGAAGAAGATAAAGAAAAGTTTTTTTTTCTTATTTTCCTGTTTCTTTAAAGTCATTGAAAAAAAATTTACAACCTGGAAGTATTCAATGATGTGTCTAAATAATAAAAGAAAAAAAATTGTACATAACGAAAAGTTGCACACAAAAATGTCGTTAATTTGATCAAATTTTCTACAACATTAAATCCCCATTGACAAACATCAGTCATTCAATATAAAAAATTGGTATTGAGGGATATCACAGTTTGAAATCTCTTGTTTTTTTTTTGCTTTTCATTTTCTTGAAGGTTTACGTTTAATAAGAAAATATCACATTGGTGAAGAAATAATTTGATAGGTGACAATTTGGAAATTGGCTTTGAATTGAAAACAGTTTTGATTTAACGGTAAAAAATTTTGAACTTTCAAGGCCATTATTTTTTTTTTCAAATTTTAAAGGCCCAAATGTTCAAAAATTTTAATTTTTTGTTTAATTTTGTTTAAAAAAAATTTCAAATCCATTTTTTTTTATATATTTTATATTTAAATGGTATGAACTTTGTATGGGAAAGTGGTAGGTTTTAGTAAAACTTTAATTTTTGAGTATTTTATGAGTGAAAACTCTCATTTTAAGAGAAAATCTCTCAATTCAATCTAATTAAAAAAAATTGACCTGATATAAGAGAACAACGTTGCCATACATCACTTTTATAGTTTTCTAAAGAAAAATTGAAACATTGAACGATCTTTTTTACAGGGCACTCACATTTAAACACAATTTCTTGTTATTTTTTAGACATCTATCTTATCCCGGAACACTCTTTACAGAAAAGCAAATAAGTGAAAAAAAACATATAAATCTGGGTTGTTAAATTTGAGTGATATAAAAAAAAATACGAAAAAAAGACCACCGAATAATTTACATTGACAGCACGCGATATAAAATGATAAAATCGTCACATACAAAAAAAAAGGTACGAAATCTCTTTTTTTTTTTGTTGTCTTCTTCCATTGAACCTAGTAAATAATTAATCTCTTTAATAGACGTCATCCATTATATGCCTTAATTAAGATCCAGAAGAAATTGATGCACGACAATTTATATTTTATTTCATTGCTCTCTTTCATACACTTACCATGTATAATCTGTCCTATATATTTTAGAATAAGCCTCATTTTTTATTGAATACATTTACATTTTCCACATTTTAACATATATTTACATCTCGCATCTTGTGTATAAGTGAACAGATTTTTCTTGTGAAAAATGTAAAATAGCTTAAATTATGGACACTTTTATCACATTGTACATAAATTACATCAACTGTCGCCTTTTCTATCTCTCCTTTTTTTGTTGTTGTTCCAAATTTTTTAAACAAAAAAAAACATTTTTGCTAAGGAAAATTTCTTCTTGTTCAATGCACGTGCTTTCTGCTGAAGATATGTTGTGTATAAATTTTTTATGTGGAAAACGTTTAAAAATAAAATAAAATAAATTAAAACACACAAGAAAAAAAAACGAGTACAGATGCTTCACATTAGAACAAACATGGATGGAAAAGGAAAAAAAAAAATCAAAGTTTTATCACCAAGGAAAATGTTCTTACAGTGAGCAATGAGCATGGTTCTTGATTTCGGTTGAGTTTTGGAGGAGAAACTGAAATGAAATGAAATGAAAATAAGAAGAAAAAAATGGAGAGACAAACGATGAAACTACCACCAGATCGTCATTATTTACAGTTATTTAATCCTTCGTTACCATAATGCTTCTGAATTTTTATGTTATTTTTTTTCACTTTTTATTGAAGTGAGTAAGAAATAAGAAAAAATAGAATCAATGTTCAAGAAATGTGCGATAAACAATGTATAATTGAGATAAAGTTTTTTTTATTATTTTATTTTCATGTGGCCTAATCTAAGTCTGGATGCTGGATTTTTAAAACCATGAGAGTTTTATGAGTTAAAGTCATAAATGTCCTATGCATTTGAACCGTGTGACGGATTGAAAATTTGAGGAGGAGTCCGATGATGAGTTGAGGACAGAAAATTCATTACTAGACTGAAATTATCAACGACCTGGGCAACCTTGGGGATGGGTTTTATGAACCCGCCACGCTCCGGGTGTCATCAATTTTTTAACTTTTATCTCCGTGTAAATAGCAAAATTTAGCCTCTCAGCGCCCTCTAGATAGTTCAATCGAAAAACTCTGATACAAGAAATTTATATTCTCTATCGATCTGCATAATCATCAATGACTTTGTCCTTGGATTTTTTTCCAGGAAAGTCTAAAAAACCGACCTTGATCTCAGAAAAACCGCCACCAGCGCCCTCTGGAGGGTCAAATCGAAAAAACCTTGATACAAGTAATTGTTTTTGTTCAATCTCTATCGATTAGTTTGCTCATCAACGATTTTGTCCTTGGATTTTTTTTCCAGGAAAGTCTAAAAAACCGACCTTGATCACAGAAAAACCGCCACCAGATTCCTTTTTGATTGTCATTTCAGTTAAGATCAGATAGACTCGGAATTGTGACCCTCACATTCCCTTACACAATCAACTCAAGGTCACTAGGACATCAGTGAGGACAAAACTTGAGCAAATTTTTCATTGTAATGAAATCACAGCAAAATAAATCACATTTTCATATCAAAAATTCAGTGCAGCCATCCTACAGTATCACTATAAATATTCAAATATTAACGACCTGTAATAAATGTTATCATCACTTTTGTTGTCTCATTTAATTATGTAATCAAATCATTCCAGAACATGAATTGTGCGAACAAAAATAATTTCTTTTTGTTTTTTTGTCTTTGTTTACTTGAATTTTGTCTGACGAGAAATTTAATTTAATTTTTGTTGTTGCTTGAGGAACGTGTCTGACTCGAGTCGGGTTAAAAAAAAAATATTTTTTATTTATTTTTTCTAATATAAATAAATTTAAATTTTCCATTTATTGTACAAAGTATTATTTCTTTCATGTTTATCAATTTAATCATAATTTGCCATAATTAATGAATGCCATTGGGTTAATGAAGTCACCTTTGCCACTCACACTTTGTTCATTATCATTCTTTTTTACCTCTTCATCATCTTTTGGAAACGCAAGTTTCAAAAAACATGCATAAGTTTTGTAGGCACGTTCACACACCGTTTCAGCTTCAACGTCACGACAAGTCTCAATCCATTGCGGCACCTTTTCTTTGGGGAAAACTGATTTTGGAAGTGCTTTTGTTAGTCGATCTTCATCAATTTCACCCTCTTCATTCATAATCCGAATTTTAACGTACATGCACTTGACAAAACATTGGGCTTCTTCATCGTCACGATCCAAGTAACCACGAATTAGGCGATTAGCGGCTTCACGAGGGAAATTGAGCTCTTTACTACAAATGCGAGATGTTTTAAGTAAATCGATTCGTTCACGAAGCGTTGGACCTCCAAATGATGGTGATATTAAAAGAACAGAGAAGAGTATAAAAGTTAAAGTTAAATTTGATTGTGACATGATTTAAATTTAAAAATTCGATACAACTGATATGATGACAGAAATGATACTGAATTTAAGTATCTGATAAAATTACTTTCACGCAGTTTTTGTTTAAAATTCACTCAAAAAAAAAAATATTAATATTAAAAAAAATTAAGTAATGAAATGAATAAAGAAAGCATGACAAAAAAAAATAAGAAAAAATTGGTCCAATTAACATCATTTTGAACATAAAAATACCGAATTTCATACAAAAAAAAAAGAAAGAGAGAGAACTTGAATCATTAATTAGTTACAACTTTATTTTTGGATGATATTTTTTTTAGTGCTGTTTTAAATATAAAGTGATAAAATTATAAGATGAAAGTGAATACAAAAAACACGACGTTTTACGAGTAAATAAGACATAAAATTGAATTGATAACCAAAAATGCATTAATTTACTGCAATTTTACTTGAAAAAAGTTAATTTTTTGAATAAGGTGGCCCAAAAATGAGTTTTATGATTTAAATTCAAATTAAATTAAACTAAAAACTGTCATCTATCATTGACGAGTACAATTGTCAAGGTCAAACCCAAATAATTTTACATTTTATATTAAAATTATCATAAATTGTAAATTTTTCAGACAATTTGCTCATATGATTACAATTATAAAGCATAAAAAAAGACTAAAATTATGGACAACCTTTTCAACTTTGTCGTTCTTGGAATTGTGCTATAAATTTCTTACAATCATTTCTTTGTGTCTATGTGTAGACTTGAAATCTGAATCCAGTAGACAGAATTCGTGAAATTTCTAGCAAAAAAAATATAAAAAAATTACAGCAGACAATGTAATGAAAAAATTTGATAACCTTGACTTTGATGATATAATTAAATTTCTATTATCACTTTATTATTTAATTTAATTTTATGGTTTGTTGAACTTTATTTCACGTTTATCAGGGTAGCCTTGAAACTTATTTTAAGAATATTCTACAAGAGAGTTCAACAAACTTTCTTATCACTGTTAAATGTGAAAAATTAATATTACAGGATTTAGTTGAGATTCATTTCAGATGGGAATCGTATTTCAGGTGGTATTAAATGATCAAAGAACGGTTGAGGTCAACGATTGCTTGAAAATCAAAGGAGTTTCAATCAAAACTTGGAATTAAAACCCATAAGTTGTAATAAATATTAATATTTAATTTTCAAATAATCTTACTCTAAAGAATCTAACTTAATTTCAGGTTAATAAACGCCATTGGATTGAATGACTCAATTGCACCACCAAGTGTCTCCTCAGTCTGTTTTGGAACTTCAGGGAATGCCTGTTTCAGGAAACACTGATATGTTTTAAAAGCATGCTCGCAACCATTGGCACCTTTGACATCCCGACACATTTGAACCCACTCCTCAACCTTCTCCGTTGCAAATGGCACCTTTGGAGCTGCACTTATAATCCGATTTGCATTTAATTTCCCTTCCTCATCCATAATTTGCGTATTAATTGACATGCATTTCACAAAACATTGAATATCTTCATCACTTCGATCCAGGTAACCGGTAATTACTCGTAATGCATCTTTACGCGAAAAGTTTAGTTCTTTAACACAATTTCGACTTGTTTTGAGGACTTCCAGTCTCTCACGACGTGTTGGTGGAGCGCGCGATGCTTTCTGAGCATAAACCGAATTTAATGTCATTAAAATAACAAAGAAAATGATAAAATTTACTCGTAACATGATAAAAATAAAATTACAACAACTTAAATGAATCAAACTCAACACAATTCTGAATCTAATTTGAGTAAAGTTTTTGGCTTTAAATCATATTTTTGTGTGACTTTCTCCCAATTCAACATTAAACAAGAAATAAAACTTTTATGATTTTAACATGAATCCATTTAATGCACTTTACATCTCATTTATAAGCTGAAAGTGAATTAAATTAATCATGAATACATAATTATATGATAAATTTTTAATATTAACTCTTTTTCAAATGATTTGAAGACTAGACAACAGATAAGAGTCAACAAATAACAAGAAAAAAACATTGTGTACAAGGAATAAATGAATTGTAATTTAACCTTGACCTTGAAAATGTAATGCTTTGAAAATGTAATACTTTGAAAAGTAAAATTTTATATTAAAATTCATAGAATGTCTCATCTATTATGGAAAAATTAAGCTGAGTTTCTTTGAAAGTTTTACTTTGAGGGTGAAATGTAATTTAAATTTTGTTTTACAATTCCTGGTAAAAGGGTGAGAGGAGTGACGTAACTCTAAAATCCGTTTCAGCAATACAAGGATGCATTAAGGAGTCAATTAGTGGGATATCAGTAGATTTCTCACTAGGTGCAAGGAAGTCCTTGAAGAAATTGTCACACGTCGATGATACCTAGTGTAAATCTTGCTCGGGTGCGAATGTATCAAGTACAACTTGTCGATAGGAGCCCGGCTAAAATTAAGTTCTAAATCGAGTTGCATTAAAATATTTGACCATGTTAAGATGATTTAATCATTGAACCAAAGAAACTGAGTCCTGAGAATGTGACATTATAAATGCCTGGTTTCTATGCATCGTAAATTTTAAGACATTGTATGGATGCCTTTTTTCAATAATTACGCGTACTGGTTACCACGATTATACCAGCTCCCCTGGTATGTTGTACCTGGACTTGGTCTGGGCCACACATACAATATAGTTTGGTTACCACTCTCTAAAGCGGTTCGTACAGAAGAGCTGCGCATTCTAAGTCTATTTCTTGATGATATTGAAGTGTTACGAAACGCAAAAGATAAGTGATGAAAAATTTCCTCATTCATAACTTGTCTATTGAATCTCAATTCTTCAATGCCTCTCAAAGGTAACACATTTTTTGCATATTGGGAAAACAGGATAACGGTTGATGTGACTGCAGGGAAATTGAATATCAGTTTAAGACGACGATTTTAAAGCCACGTGAAGAGGTTTGACCAAACCAAACAAGGATAATCTAGATGAATGTGGAAAAGAGAAAAGTAGATTATTCTGAGTGCATCTTGGGGAATAATGTGTTTAAGTTTATTAAACAACTACAAAAGCTATTAGACTTTGTTCTCTGTATCCTTGCCCTTGGTCTATAATGGCCGCTCCCTAAATCTAAATATAAATCCAAAATTTCAGTTAGGTTAATTACGATAAAAAGTATATCAGTGACTTGGTAACTTACCTGATTATGTTTTTTTTTGCCTAGAAGCTTAGATTGTTCAGCTCATTAAAAAACAAATATCTTAATTAACAACGCACAAAAAGTAAGTAAGCCTGATTTACTTTTTAACCTCAAACGGCATCATTTACTTTTATGACACACACACATACATAAATATGATTAGCTCATTAGTTTCCTTTTTATAACATATTTTATATATTATTTCATGTTTATCCTATCTTTACTTGTTAAACACCTCCTAATTCCGTAAATATCACAATTATTTTTCGTTTTCCACCTTTTTTTTCTTCCTTTCTAACATCTAACACAACACTATTTTATTACATCTCCTTATAAACATTTTTTTTTGTTGAAACAAAACATAATTTACCTCGTTAGTGTACCATTAATCTTACCACACGCATTTAAAGTTTATTTTAGCAACTCCTCCCTGAACTATAATAATATTAACATTTCTTATCGTTTCAGTGCTCGTTCACTTGCTCGCTCTTCTTGTCTTGTATTAATTTACTAAACCATAAATCTTCTTGTATTCCTTCTAAACTATAACGGTCTGTGGTTATGCGCTAATGTTCAATGGTGCTAAGATTTTCCTGTTAAAATTATGATATTTTATATTCCCTCTTCCTATTTACATATCTCTTTAAAGCAATACAAAAAACTTATTATGCATGGAAAATTATTATTATTATTACTTTTATTATGATTGTATAATAATCAAATTTATTCCTTTTTCCATGATTCGTTTCCATAATTCGATCATTTATTGTTATAATTAGAAGAAATGAATTTATAGCTGTAATGTTTCCATTCAATGTCTCAGCGAAACAAATTCATAAATCTATGGAGAAAACAAGATGAAATATTATTATTAAATCATTTTCATAAATAACTGTGTCACACGCTTAAAATGCTCTCGTTTGTATTCCTGTTCAAGAACAAAGGAAAAACTTTTCACATTTAAAAATACCTCACAAAATATATTTCATATTTTTTCCCTACTATTTTTAGTGTTATTATTATTATTATTAGGGATTATTATTAGCCTTATATGAAGATAGATCGAAAAGCTATATGAAAATATTTGCGCTATTAAAAAAGCATAATCTAGAGAGGTGAATACACATTGAAAAAATTTATCATCAACACACAAAAAAAATTATTTGCCATAGACAGACGCATGCATTGTGTGTTTGATAACTTTTATAATTAAACTTTTTTTTTGCCACATTTTTTTTGAAACAACGTTCAATTTAAAACTTTTTTTTTGATTATATAATGTATGTCAATTTTATAATATGGCATTTTTCCTCATTCACACATTCATACATGGGCCATACACGTACATAAAGCCCCTTAAATACATTGAAATGAAAGAAAATTTTATAAAAAAAGAAAAATTAGAGCATGACTGTTTAATATTTGATCTGAGTTGGTAAAGTTCTATTAACAAAAATTTTTAATCATCATCATCATCTTCTTTATGATCACACAGAGAGAGAGTGAGAAAATTTTTTGATAAAGATAAAAGGGATAAAAGATTTTAAAATTTGAATTTTTAATCATTTTATAAAAGCGCGCTTAATTGACATACATGTACGAGTAATTGGATGAATTATTCCTGAATTTTCTGTTCTATTATGAATTCAAATCTTAATTATGAGTTTTTTTTCTGTTCATTAACTAATGCAATTTAATATTTAAAATATGCAATAATGGCACAGTAATTGATTAAGGGAACTTTTTTTTAATGAATTTCAAGAATCTTTTTCTCCCTTGCTGAATTTTCTGATAATCCAGCTTAGGAAATAAACTTACCTGCTTAAAGCTCGTTTCCCAAAGTATTAAGGATCATGAATGTTTGTTCACGTCTGGGTCCATAATTTGCACGTGTGTATTTAACTATATGGATGAATCTGTGAAACCCTGATTTTTAAATTGTCATTGAAACATATTTTAACTTTTTTCACAGCCCTCTCACTTTAAAAATGGCGTCTGTCCAAAAATATGGAAATATACTGTTGTAACTCCAATACTAAAAGTAAAAAACTCGACAAAAGCCGAAGAAATGAGACTCATTAACCAAGCACCATCCTTAGGTAAGTTACTAGAAGCGGTAGTCAAAAAACATTTAGATAAACATCTTGACCAGAACAGTAGTATCACACAATAACAATCTGCATTTAGAGACAAACACCTTGCGAAACAGCTCTGAACTATGCTATGAACCAGTGGAAACAAAAAAAAAATAAAAAAGTAAAAACGGTAAATAAAATGATTTTAATAACGAATAGGTGGCAATGTTCTCTGATGGTTTTCGAGCTGGTTATCTGACAGAGTCCAGTATGTGTCATTTTGTGAAGTTAAATCCGATCCAATGAATATAAAAGTAGGTGTCTTATCCATTATTCAATGTTTATTTCAATGACATAGTTGAATGTATAGAAAAATACCATATAAATCTATTTGCTGACCACGCTATATTGTGAAGTGATGCTGAAACCATTTATGACGTCATCGAAAATATTAAGAG
Source organism: Culicoides sonorensis (assembly GCA_900002565.1). Taxonomy (NCBI): domain Eukaryota; kingdom Metazoa; phylum Arthropoda; class Insecta; order Diptera; family Ceratopogonidae; genus Culicoides; species Culicoides sonorensis. The sequence goes on from LN483358.1 coordinate 158,725, forward strand.
TGACTTTAAAAATCTAAAAACTTATCTAAATAAGTGCGAATTAAAATTAAATGTTCAAAAAACCAAAGTAATGATAATTGGAGAAGACGAACACCTTAATTTATATGAATTTGGTGGAGACAATCTTGAATGTGCATCTGAAATGCGATACTTTGGTGTAATACTAGAAATTAAAAAGTAATGCCACCCATGTTGCCAAGAAAATGTCACAGATGGTCGGCTTCTAGAATAGGAACAGAAAGAAATTTCCTCAAAGAACAAGACTTATGCTATATAAATGTATGATTAGGTCAAATATTAACTACTGCAGTACAATTCTGTTCTTAAATAAAAAAGATGAAATTAACACATTGTAAAAAGCACATTGTACTTATGGAAATAGATATTCAAGAATTGACGACATGTTAGATTTAACGAAGGTTTTAAGTGTATGGCAACGTCTATGTTATAATGATCTACAAGGCAACCAAATCAGTATTACCAACTTGTCTTTCTGTTAATATTGAGCGTGTAGGTGATGTCCACCCATATAGATTAAGAAATAACCACCGTTTAAGACCCTTACCTGTGATATCATATAGTGAACAAGACTCAGTCTAGTACAAAGAAGTCAGAATATTTAACGACATGGCAATGCAACACGACATAAACTGTGATAACTTATCACAACAACGACAAAATCCTTTCATTAACAGCAATCACGAAAATTCTAAAAAAATCCTCAAATCAAGTCGACTAACAAATAATTTAATTAAACTTACCACGAAAAAAAGCTAATTACTTTTCAAATTCTTTCTTAATTTTTATTTAAAATAACCCAATTGATTACTTCTTGTATCCGTTGAAAGTTTAATCAGCAAAAAGTATTTTGATTATTTAACATAAAAAAATTTCCATTTCTTATCCTTCTTAATATTTTTTTATTGTGATGGACACAAAAAAACTGAATCTAGTGAAAAGTCGTTTAACTTTTTTAATTAAAATCAATATTTGTTTAGGTAAAAGATTAAATTGTTCAACATTTAGGTTTTCAACTTGATCTGCAGCCATTTCTTTAAATTCTATTATGATTTTTTTTGTCATTGTTGTGTATTTAATGTCAAAAAAAACCAAATAATACCTTTTTTTGTTAAAGTGGGCGCACTTCAAATTATATTTTATAATTTTAATCATAAATTCACTGAAAAAAATACGTTTTTATGGAGTCTTTTTATGAAATTATTTGAAGCTTTTTCCTATTGAAGTTCATTGCATACCTAATGGGGAATGTTAAAATTAAATTTGTATAATTTTAAATTGATTTTGAGTGAAGCGAATCATTTCAAGGGTCAAAAATTGAATGAACTTCTTAATTTTGAGATTCAATTTAATTTTTAATGCCCTAATTTCATTTTGAATTCAAATTTTATGTTCATTGCATACATTTCGGCTTCTTTTTAAATTTAAATACCTAAATGCGTTAAAATTCAAAGTTTCTTTCTTCAGGTTTTTATTTTATTCATTATATTCATGTTCATAAAATTAATACCTAGATAAAGTTCTCTAATTCATACAGAAAAAAGAACACACAAGAAATTATGTTGAACCACATAATATTTAATAATAATGGTGTTGGACCTTTTAAATGCTTATTTTAATATAATGAGTGTGAAAACATTGTTGAAACATGAAATTTAAACCCCATGTTCCGTTATTTTTTTTCTAAATTTAATTTGTTTCAACACATAATGAAATGTTTATCAAATTAAAATTAATTGTCTTTCTTGTTACTGTTGTCATGTTTGCCTCGTTTCTCATACAAATGACTGTAGTCACGCGTATCTTCTTCCAAACCAGTTGTATTCCAGTCATCAGTGAATTTTTCACATTCAGAAAAGAAGAAATCACTTTGAATTGTAACAACTTTTTCTGGAGCAAAATAATCAACAATATCGATTCTCAATCCAATGAAATTGGTCGTTTGTGAGGTATGGAAAGTATATCTCCATGTTTTTGTACTTTCATTGTATTTTGGGTAATCATGAGTTTTATTGCAAGATGATGTACATTCCGTGAAATTACGTTCAGCAAGTACATTGAACAGTTCAGGTGTAGCAACTTTAACGCTGTATGCGATATTGCATTCCTTTGTTTTACCTTTAATTAAACTTTTGAATTCAGATGGACCGTTTTTCTTCAATGCACTTGTTACATGTCCCCAGTCGAGCTGTGTAGTGAAAATTATCGCTTTTTTGGTGGAAACTGACTCATCGGGATCATTTGGATTTATGTCAAACTTGACCATTTTACCACTTTCATCAAAGTACACTCTAACTGGAAATTCCGCTAAAACTTTTGTTGCATTCTCGTAATTCTTGAAATGGAATAACAATGCATTGGAATTTTCCTTATCACCACGAACTAACATTGTGACACCATATTCAGCTCGGGTAGTACCATTCTCGTATTTGTTCAAATAGAAGTATTCATATTTGCTTTGACAATCTTTTGATGAATCGTGCAAATATTCAAATGAACTTCCATAACTTTGAGTGATGATACCTGGAGGTAAACAAAATATTTTATTTAAAAAAAAAACAAGATTAAAGTAAAAATAAACAAAATGATGTTTACCCAATAAAAGAATTGATAGAAAATATTTCATGATGACTATTTGCTTTGACTGTTGATTCACAACTGAATAATTGAACTCTGTTTATTGAATAATTTATAGACAAACTCATTATCTCGTTAAGAGAGGAATATTACCCGTATAAAGCAGGTTTGTGTATTAAAGTGATTTTGCCACACCTTGTATTGTTGTTTTTTAGAATTCATTCCAGAACTTAGATTATTCACCTTTCTTTATCAAGATCGGTGCTTGGCAGTGAATTTTTAAATGAATGAATAGAACAAATTTTTATTTTATTTTAATTTTTACTCATCAGCTTAATTATATAATGAGTATTTTTTATTGAATCAATGAATTTCATTACTGTTTTTTTGCTGGAAAAATTCTGGAATCCTCAACTAAACCAGTAACATCCCATTGATCAGTGAAGGTGTCACATCCTCTAAATGTAAATCCACTATCAATTACGACCGTTTTGCCAGGTCCAAAGTAATCAACTACATCGACAGTCAATGCGACGAAATTTGTCTTTTGTGATTGATCAAAAGTGAACTTCCAGACTTTGGTGCTCTCCTTATATTTGTCATACTTTTCATATTCACTTTGCATTGGCCCAGTACACTCCAAGGCATTACGACTTGCAAGAACTCCGAATCCAGAATCAATTTTATTGACATTGTAGGCAATGTTACATTTAGAGGTCAAACCATCAATCTCACTTTTGAATTCAGCTGGAGTAGTTAACGCATTTTTCACTTGAGTCCAATCCAATTGAGTTGTGGCAACGATTGGTTTTTTGGTTGTAACCGATTCTTCAGGGTCATTCGGATCAGCATCATACCTGGTAATTTTACCATTATCATCGAAATATGCACGAATTGGATAATTTGAGAGTTTTCTTGTTGCATTCTCGTAATTCTCAAAACCAAACAAGAGGGCATTGGGATGATCCTTATCAGCTCGAACTAATAGAGTGACACCATATTGAACAACGCCATGTCCATGATTGTTATTGTAAAAATAGTCATATTTACTTTGACAATCAGTTGAAGATGGATCATGCAAATATTCAAATGATGTTCCATAGACCATTTGAGTGATGACCCCTAATTTCAATTATATAAATATAAATTAATGAACGAGTTTGAAAAAAATGAAAAAAATATCTTACCCAAAATCAAGGTCAAAGAAAGAATTTTATTCATTTTTTCAAGTATTAATTTTTATATTAAATTAAGTGACCCTTCTGATTGGATTTTGAAATTAGACTGAATGAATAATATTTTTTTGTTCTTAATTTATACAATGATGCAGCATGTCATTGGGCAGTTTAAATTGATAACCTTCACTTATCACCAAATTTTTTGTTTTATTTAAATTTTGAGTATATATTTACAAGTAATAGGAAGGAGTTCCAATGACTTATTTGCTGATAACGAAAGGTAATCATAAGATAATGAGTAAAAATTTTAATTTGAATATTAACTTTTGATTTTTCTTTTTATTAGATCACAGTTTAATGAAGATTTTTTTTTATAGAGCTTTTGGATTAAGCAAATATTTTGACTCACCTCACAGGCACCTGATTATAGCAAAGCATATCATCTTCATAATAAATAAGAAGTAAAGTTGAATTCAAAACCTGGATTCACTGATTGTCAGTCCCCACAGATTATAATCAACACTTCGACCTGCAAACAGGTTCATTGTGCATATCATTTTATCATCGTAACCAGATTTAGTGGATCAATAAAAATTAAACCCCAGGGTGACCATTTAGCTCTTTCGAAGCAAGATCTGGCTCTTTTTTGAATTTTTTGGTTCCCAACATGGTTCAAAATCTCCCTTAGAGCTTTTTCAGCTCTTTCATTACATAATTTAGGCTCTTTTAACTCTTCGCCTTAAATTATTTGTTCAATTAAATTGTGACTTTTAATTACATAAAATTTCCTGAATCGAAACTACTTCAACGACGAAATTTTGGGCATAAGTGTACAAATATCAAGATGCAGCAGGAAACAATTCGTTTGGCGATCTGGCTACATTTGTCCTTGATCTTGAATGAATATGATCAAAAATCGTTTGACTAACCGAATGTCGATCTCACAAGAGAGATGTTTAGTTTCATACACAACGCCGTGATCAGGGGTGAGTGCACGATATTTTTTATGTGTTCTTTAAGCCATTCGGTTCTTGTATCTTCAACATCTTCTTAATTATCCAGTTCAAAATCTGCATTTTCATCTATAATCTCACACTCTTGTTCATATTCGTCTGCCTCCATCACCACCCTTTCAATAGGAATATTATGATATTCAACCACTTGGTTACCTGTAGTCATTAAATCTGAATAAACAACAAATTAGGTTAAATCACTGGACATGGTAAATTTAGATACCACCTTAAGAAAATAAAGATAGAAAGAAAGAGATAATGACATATGCAGATACTGTCTTGAGAGCCAAGAAACTTCGGAGCATTTACTGTGAGACTGTGATGCACTTATGTACAAAAGAAAACAAATTTTCAAGGAATATTACTTGTACCCATCCGATGATGATATCCGATGAATGATGGATACAAACTTTCAAAAATATATGAATTCTTAAACAAAATCGGAATACTAAAATAAGCTGATTAGCCTAGTAGCTTACAACTCTTGGGCATTCCTAGATTTTTTATCGAGGAGACCACAATAGGACTCTTTGAGACCGCGGTGATGCCCTTGTAACTACCTGTAGCCTTAAGGTAGTTGAACAATATTCTTGGCACGATCTGAGTTGAAAGGTTGAATCATTTTTTATTTGTAAAACAATAAGCCTAATTGTGGCTTCAGTAGGAAACATTGCTCACTTCCTGAATCTATTAAAAGAAAGTCCAAGTGACACTGGTTGGAGCACCAACACTTAAGAACGCGAATTGCTTATCCAAAGAGTCTCATTACATTAATAACATCAGCTCGTACTAAAATATTTGGATATTTTCAATGCCTTTGAGAACTCCTTTCCATTATTCAAGTAACCACAATTTTCCTCTTAATTCGTATCTTATATTAATTTAAATTTATTGCAAACAATTGATTATATTATTACCACTCAACATTGTGTATCAAATTGAAATTATATTAGCAAGTCGTATTATAAATCCTCATATAGATAAATTTTATCTTGAATTAAATGGATTAAATCCTGAGGTAAATTTTATCAATACACGTAACACAAGTAAAAAAGACAAGAGGAAAACCCATATAAAGTTCATAATAAGTGGCAATTGAAATTTTTCTCTCGTTGATTGCATTTATTTTAACTTTTTCTTTGTGAGAGTGTGTGTGTGTGTTTTTGTTTTAAATGTGAATCACATTTCAATTCAACAATGTTTGTATAATCACACACACACACACTTTATTGTAAAGGATTTCTATTTGAAAAAGTCTAGACAATGGAGATATATTATTGAATGAAGGTGATTATTATTGTTTTAGAAAAGCAATGATAATAATAATTGTATACTTGTTCAGTTTCAGTGTAAACTTTTGCCTTTAAGACATACAAATGTGATAAAACAATGAATTCTAGTGTTAAACAACTTATAATTACAATATTACACAATCAAGTGTCATATAATGGAATTAAAATGAAATTAAAGATTTTGCTGTCTTTTTCACTTGACTTGAATATTGAATGGAAGTAAATATATAAATTAAAAGACAGAGGAAGATTTATTGCTTGAGGTTACTGTTTGAGTGTGTGTGCTTGAAATTTGATCATATTTTTTCTTGCCTTCATTTAAAATTTTAATTAAATCATTAGAAAATAACTTAAAGGGAAATAAATGCAATTGACTGTCCCCTCAAAGAAAAATTACTTGGAAATTTAATTTACAGTCTTTTTGGGATCATGTGTCAATTTAATTTTATATATTAATTGAATTCTCATATTTCAATTGAAATTAATATTCAATTTACTGTTTTTTTTCCTCTCTCACTCGCTAAATTGAAAAGTAATGGCAAATCATAATAACTATAATAATACTTGAAACAAATTCAATTTTTTTTTATTTTAAAAAAGTTGAAAATTTAATTTTATGTTCAAACAAAAAACGATTTTCTATTTCAATCACTGCAACAACAACAACAACATGTTTGCCATTTAAAGGCAATCAACCATTTAATTGAAGTGGTGTGTTATACAATTTTTTATACACAGATAAATTTACTAACTCTCTCAAATACAAAACAAAAAAAAAATCTATATTCAATTCATTCATTCATTCATTAATGAAAAAAAAATATAAAAAAAAGAATGAAAAAAAATTTTGCCCCTGATACGATGTTAATTGGAAAAATTGCGCTCCACTTCCAGCCTTTTATATTATTTCATTTTATTTCATCTTCACTGTGCCTCGCTGAGTTATATACGATTTTTTTTTGTTTGTGAGCTAAATTTTTTTTTCATTTTCATATTTTTTTGATATTATTTCATTTATACATTTTTTTTTTGTCTATTCTTAAAACTAGCTGGATTTCTAAGGGAAAAAACATAATAAAATATTAAATGGCATACAAAAAAAAGAGTATATCAGAGCACGCAAAAATATTACTATTTAAAAATGTAAAATAAAAAAAAAATAAACGGAGAGGAAAGAAACAAAAAATGGTGAATAAGAGATAAAATGAGTGGGATAAGCGTCTATTCATTAGGGAAATATTTAAAAATAAAAAAAAAATGTAAAGATAATGAAAGACTTATACGAGTGAAATAAAAAAATCAAAAATTTGGGGAATTGATGCTTTGAAATTTTTGAGAAAGTGCATTTTGAACAGCATGTAAAAGGTCATTAAATGACCACAATAGCACTTATTGAGACCGCGGTGGTGCCCTTACCGAAGGTCATGAAATGTGATTTTCTTTGAGGATTTGAAGTGTTTGAGATCTTTAGTTAGTGATTCTAAGCTTTTCAGTCTGTTGAGAAAGAAGCTTATCAAAATTAAATTGAGTGCGTTCATTCGCTTGGTCAATGAAGGACCCTCATGTTTGGCCTTAAGGGAAAAATACAAGCGCTGAGGTTAATCCACTTTCTGAAAATGAGCACCGATGCTTTTTGAACAGAAAGCAAATTATATGATATATATGCATTGCTATAACACGTTGGTCCAACACTGTTCATATTCATGATGAACTTTGCGTTGGAAGGCGTTTCTTTGTGATATATGCTGACGATTTCAAGATTTTCCATCCCATTCGTAAATTCGACGACTGCTTGTTTTTACAGTAGGTACTTGAAAAATTTACAATATTTTGCACTAGAATGAGACTTGACTTGAGCATCAATAAATGCAAGTCAATGACGATAAACCGAGCACGATCTCCTTTCAACTTTAACTACTCTTTGTTAAATCAATCTATAGCCAAAGTAACTCAAAAGACCGATCTCGGAGCTATTTTTAATTCTAAATTTGACTGACGACCATACTTTTAGAATTTCTAAAGCTTAATCAATGCTGGGCTTTGTTTTACGTCAAACGCTTGCAAGCCTATGAATTTCATGACCCAAGGGTCCAGTTTACTCTTTTTTATGCTTTCGTTCGCTCGGGTCTCGAGTATTGTAGTGTGGTTTGGTCGCCTCATTACTAGCAATATACCACTCGAATTGAGAAAATCCAGAAGAGGTTTTAAAATCCATCCTTCGTAATCACAACAGTCTCAACTATCAGCAAATTTGTCAAACTTTCATCCTGGAATCTTTGGAAAGTCGTCGATCAACAGCAACGCTCATGTTTGGTTTTGACATCTTAACTTCAAAATTGGACTGTTCAGAGCTTTTATCTTCTCTGAACCTTTTTGTCCCGTTATAACCACAAGACATCCCCGCTTGTTTGAAGTCAAAGTTAGCAGGAAAAATTACAACTTCTACCAACCCATGAGTAGAGTGATGAGGGAATTAAATTCAGCCTGTGATAAAATTGATTGTAGTATTAGTAGATTAGAATTTAAGAATAGAATTATCAATATCAAAGTCCTCATGGCGTCTATTTCATGAACTTTTAGAACTGAACTAGAACTTCATGAACTGACCACTTTAAGGTAGCTCATCGTTGACTTGCCAAATTGTAATCAAAAGCACATTTCTTTCATAAAAAATGCATTAATAATAAATGATAAAAATAAAATACATAAATGAAAAATATACGCTAAAATTTCTATTATTTCATATTTCATGAAGAGAAAGATGACTATCCTAACACAATTTATAATTAAATGTCTTTACTTGCACGAAATTTCGTTAAGATCATGAAAATCCTTATAATTTTATATATTTTTTTTTCTTCATTTCTTTTCCTTTTCACAATTACAGATAACAATGGATACCGAAGGGGTACAATTTTTTTATTTTATCATAATTATTGTTTACTGTTGTACAATAATTTTTGAATTGTTACATTCATTTAATTGTTTATTTTTCATAATGAACAGAGAAAAAATTTGTATTAAAAGATAGGATTGTAGTTAAAAATTAACAAGAAATGGTCTTGAAGGTAGATAAAATTAAGTATGAAAGAGGAAGGTTAATTTCGTTATAATTGGTTATCGTTCCTTATTTTCAGTTTTTGGATCCAATTTCAATTTAAAGGACAGATAATAACAGTGAATAATGACTTTTAAATTGTATTTCATTGTGTCGATTAAAATTTTATGTAATTTGGTCTTAATTTTTTTTTTATCTTAAATCGGTCGATATCCAAATAAGATCCCCACCATTTTCCTTGAAAATTGATTTTTTCACAAAAAAAAAACAGTCTCGAAATCACATTACACGTTAGGTTAAATTGGTTTTTTCTAACACAAAATTCTTTCACTCTTTAAAATTCATTTCATTTTTTTTCAATATCGTTTATTTGAGTTCATATACAGGAAATAATTTACTTCCATCATTTTACCTCTTTACACGTGACTAAACAAATAAAAAAAGGCATATCCCCTGATTTTGATAGTGTTTGTAATGAATCTAAATAAAAGTAAAAAATTTTCACTTTACCAACAAAAAAATGCAGTAAAAGTAAAAATTTGAAATGATTTTCATACGGTTAAAAGAGGGAAAGGGAGTGAAAAAAAAGGTAACGTTGATATTAAAATTACGTGCACATTGTCAATTGACTGACCATTTGATGATTTGGGGTGACCGTTTTTCTGTTTTTTTTTTTATTGTTGATGAAAAATTTTCTTAGAATTTTTTTTTAAATGTAAATATTAAGGTTAAAGTATCTGTTTAACTCACTTACTGTCCCTTTTTTTATGCAAATAATCGTGCTTAATTCAGTTCAGTCTTGAATTAATAATGATGAAAATGATGCGACACGCCTGTGATATGATGTGAAGTAAATCCCAAAGTGAAAACTTACCTTTAAAATAGTTTTTAATGAACAAATTTACCTTTTTTTCCTTGTATTTTGAACATGACAACAAAAAAAACTGTGTTTTAACAGTCCTGACTTTATGATTACTACACCTTTACAACACACACACGTTTTTATGTTGAACAAAAAAAAAAGAGTAAAATGAATACGCAGGTGGATAGGATAGACCTTTAATAACCTATATTTTGGTGTTTGTGATACATACATTGTCCCTTTTTTTATGGGTACAAAATACCCTTTAATTTTACTTTATTTTATAATTTGCTCAAAAACAAAATTTACATTTACCTTTTTTAGTTGGTCTGTGTGTGAACGTTTAAAAAGTTATTCATGTTAAGATATGTGATTAAAATACGTAAAATATTTATAATTCCTACATACTGAGATTGTGTGTGTTTTAGATTTTCTTCATGGTTGCAAATTTTTTTGTTGTTATGGTTTGCTTTTGACTCTTAAAGGCACACTAAGGAAAAAAATTGATTAAAGTTTACAGATTGCTTATCAATTTCAATTTGTCGTTTACACATGTCAATTTTTCAATTCTGAACTTTATTTAACCATTTAAAATTTTAAAACAATAATAATATTATGTGTCGCCAGTCAATGTCAATGTCAAATTTTAATCATATTCCTAAAATCATATAATATAAAACTTTAAAGAATGTATGTACTGATTGTAATCATACAGAGTAATGACAAAAATGTGCGTCTCGATGAGACTGAGGTTTCCTCTTGGAGGCTTATTATTATAAGGTAAGGAGGTATTTTAACTCTGTTAAGCGAAATGTCGCAAGTTGCTCGATTAAGAACATAATCTATTATAACATTAAGATGAATGAAGATAGAAATAAAAGTCATAGTAATAGACTCACGGGACCGCTTACGGTTCATTCAGACTGAAGTTTCAGAGGAATGCCTTTGATACCAGCAAATTCCATTATTATAAATGTCGTTCATGACTGTCAAATATATTATGTCGCCAATCATTGTTAAAATTCAATAAATTTGTCATTAGGAGTAAAATCTCTTCAAACATTGATAGCAACCAAAAATTTCGTGTCACCAAATTTTAAAGAAAGAATTTACCTGAAACTTCCACTGCCCATCTTAAATGACTTGTCGCCAATAAATGTCAAATTTTGGTCAACTATTTTTTTTTATAACTCAATTAAATTGAAATAAAATTAACTCTTTTCCTTAACTTTTCTCTTCAAAATCTATGGAATTACACTATCAATCTCTTCTTAATTATAATCCTTTAAATCTTGAATCATTCTTCACCTTAGGATATGAAACATTTATTTTTATTTATACTTGCAAATTGTTTAAAGGTAAAAAAAACATTTCTTTTTTTTCTCAAAGCAAAACCTTTTCATCTGCATAATATTCCTTCTTTGTTATGGTTGTTGTAATATTTTAACATATTTTGCAAGAATTTGCATTAAAATATTCTGAGAAGCAACAAAAAAAATATGAGCAGTGTAAAGTATTTTTCTTCATTCTTTTTTTGTTGTTGTTGTTATTGTTCAACAACTGTGCTCTGATGGATGAAGAATAAAAATTGCATAACAAAAAAAAAAGTTGAATAAAATAAAATAAAACAAAGCTCGGTTTCAATACACATTTAATTTTAATGACTTTCTAGTATTAAAGAATTAAAAGAACAAGATTTAAGTGTCGAATAAGTAGAAAACTTGAGATTTAATTTGTGTATGTGTCTTTGAAAACTTAATTCTATTTTAATGAGCACTTTACTCTTTGACATAGCACATTCCTTCAAACATTCTGCTAATAATTTAATACTCACCGTGTTTCAATACCTGCAATGCTGCTAAATGCAAAATAACAAAAACCTTAAAATAAGAATTTCACTTTAAGTTTTATATCAAACATACGAAAACTTATAAGAACAGTTGTAGATAATTGCCACAAGCACGTTTAATAATCATATGAAAGCAAGCACAGATGCATTTTCACATTCCTTTTCCTTCATTTTTTTTTTGTGTAAGTTTTATTCAACAAAAGTGGCTTATGTCAAAAATCTGACTTGTGTTAGATCGCTTTTCATTATGAAAGGAATGAGAACATAAAATACCTGACATCAAAAATATATATTCATTTTTTTTGCGTTGTTGTTCTTGTGGCACATTGTAAACTATCTAAAAGTAAGTAAGCAACATAAGCTGGGAAAAAGCAAGTTAAGTTATTATGAAAGTATTATATCATTTCGTTAAACCGCTAGAGGCCCAGTGTAATATAAAAGGTGCATAAAATGTCTAGTATGTTAAATTCATATAAGCGTTTGTGTGTGTGTATGTGTGTACGGTGTTACAACAAGCCACAAATGAAAAAGTTTTTTCTTCTCTTGTTTTTAGTTTGAATTTTTTTGCTCTGTTGTTTTTTTTGCATCATCATATTTTTAGCACAATTCTAGAAAAAACTTTCAACGTATTTTTTTCACTGGAATTCATTCATCTATCTGATTTTCTTATTATAATATCATTTTTTATTCAATTAGGAATTTGATGTTTAAGTTATGTAATCAAATCTTTGAAAATTATACGTTTTGAGTGATTTACGATAAAATACACCTAAAAGTATGCAATCAACTCAACTTTATCGCTTTTTATTTTAGAATTCCGGCTAATTTACATGTAAAATTCTTTAATAAACATTAAATTTCAATTATTTTCATAATTCTAAGCAATTAAGAGTGATGGTTAAGCGATTAATTCACTTTCAATTAATACTACGAATGTATTGCATAATTTCTGGATTAAATAAAAAAAAGAATAATCAAAATATGACCTTTCTGGCTTTTTCTTATCATAAAAACTTCATCACATCTGCATCTGTTATTAAAAGTTGAACCATTCAATTCAAATACTAGTCTCAAAATTAAAATAATTTTACTGCAGTTTTCTGCTGCATCCCATTTTCCATTTTCATGCACTTCGTGTTAATATAAGATGAAGTTTTTATAGTATTTAATATTAATTTTATTTTGTTTTCATGTTACTTCTATGTGAGTGAGTGTGTGTGTGTGTGTGGTTTTTTTATATAACTATGTGTATTTTTTAAATACAGTTATTTTTCACATGATGATACAAAATTCTATTATCATTATATGCCTGAAAGGAATAAGTAAGTTCTTCCAAGTTACAACAATGATAATAATAATAATAAACTCTCACACTTTCCTCTTTCTAGAGCATGTTATGGTAAAATTTCAGTACCACACGGTTATAAAAATAATAAAAATAATAATGTTGATAAATAGTATTAAACGACCCCAAAAAACACACACACAAATTTCATTTCATTTTATAAAACATTGAAACCATAGAATTTTTTTTCCTGGGAATATGAAAACAACCAAAAATTATATTATGAAATTTTTTAACACCATACATACCATAATTTTATAAAATTATTATAATAATGATTATTATTAAATATAATTAGATAGATATTTAAAAGAGAAAAACAACAAAAACACAAATTTACGTCGTGTTTCATTTCCGTAGTGTATAAAAATCCACCACAAATACTACAAACTTTTCAGGACTTAATTCTAAAACATTTCAAACACATTGCTCAATATTTTTATTTATTTTTTTTTTTGGTAAACATTTCACTTATATGAACTAAACATGTTTTGCACGTTTATGGGACACAAAAACAAAAAAAAAGGTTTAAAATAATAAGAGCAACTCACAAGTTTTCACAATTTATATGGATTTTGTCTGGGATGTGCATTAGATTTTTTTTATATACATTTTTGTTGTGAAACTCATTGTTCAAACTGCTGTTTTTTGTTGTTGTTGTTTCGTTGTATTTTCTATGAAAAATAACATTGAAACATAAAATGCACATATATACTTTTGATTATTATCAACAAATATTATTTAGAATGCTTGAAGGGTTGCTAGCGGAGTGTATAGTCCTTATCGGAGTTCATTTCTTACTTTACTTTACTTTACTCAACGCCTTGTCTTTCCTCAGGGAGTCCAGACTGTCCTCATCTTGAGCAAAGGCGATCTACAAAATTTCTCCATCTAGAACGTCAGATTGCAATTTTTTTCAGTTCGCCTAGGTTGTTAAATTTCTCTCAGCTTTCTTTTTTAGATACCTAAATTCGTTGACTTGTTCTTTAGATTTCAATTGAGCATCAAAGCAGCTTGAGATTCTAAATTAGTTTGCATTTCTTTAGTCCTGTTGACGTTGTTCTTCATTCTAATCTTAGCCGATTGCGTTGCCAAGTATGATAGTTTCTCTTGCATGTCAGCTTGCCTATGAGATAGCTCACATTTTTCGAGTTTATAATAGTGTTAAAGCTTCTAAAGCCTTTGAACATTATAAAAGGTTTTGAAATAATTTTTAAAGACCTGTTGACTTCATTTAGGGCATGGTACTGTGCAGTGGTTAGCGTGTTGGACTATCAATCTTGAGTTGGCAGTTCGATGCTCGCTCCGGCCATTAAATGTTTCAATCTCAAATGAACCTTTTCCCCGCTACTCAATTTCAGTTAAAGGCTAGATAAAGGTAGCGACTGCTTGGGTTGACAAGATAATAACTATGTCCCTCAGATGATGATAACGGGTATACACAATGAGCCCAACTGATGGCTTGACTGCAGACTTAATAGCCGCCTTACTGTTCTGATCTGTCTGATTTCAAAACTCTTGAAAGAAAATAAGGACAAGCCACACTTCTAAGCCCTTTATCATACAAAATTTAATATACCATATCACTCTCCTAACAAGTGAGAAATCGGAGAGCATATAAAATTTTCAATATTTTCATTTATTTAATTCTATGTGATTTTCCAAATTTGACATAAACCTCAACGAAAATGATGCCATGTGTATGACACAGAAATGGAACAATAACAACACACTCACACACACACACACATAAATTTTAAAATAATTTAAGTTTCACAAATAAAAAAAAAATATACAGCCTGGTGTACTTGCATAGGGTAACTAAATATGTATTTTTCCCAAAATAAATTCACTTAAATTCATGATAAATTTTCAATATTAACTTAAAAAAATTTTCTAGAAGACCATTTAGATGGATGATTTCATTATAAAAATGTCAGTTTTCTTATTATTAATGTTTGTATTACATTTTCCTTTTATAAATTTTTCTCCCCCCTTTTTTTTGTGGACACCAAATTTGTGCATTTACAAAAAAAAGAGAGAAAAAAAGCTATAAAATTCAATGTTTTCTAAAATAAACTAGTTTATGGTGTGGTTTTTCTAAAATAATAGACAACATATAGAATGTGCAAAATGAATGTGAACATCTCTTATATTGTATTATTAATAGTGAATTATGTCGAGTCTAAACAATGTATATTTAAAGTGTTTTTTCAACTAAATTCCAGAATAAAATGATGAATTTTAACATGATTTGATGTTAGTTGGAATTTCATTGAAATGAAAATTTAAACTCACAAAGGTATGCAATTAACTTTACTGATATTTGTTTTTTGAAAGTTTCAAGTCTATGAATTTGATTAACTTAAATTAAAATTAAAGGTCCTGGTCTGAAATTTAATTTCACTTCCATATCATTTAGTGAACTTTGATTTGAGCGTCATTTGAAATTCGATGAAAGTTGTATTGCATAAATTTAGGAGTAAAAGTTACATTATGAAATTATTATCGAATGCACTTACCTTTGAAACTTTAACCTCACATTTTCTAATTTAATTTTTGAATGTTATTTAAAAGTAGGTGGTTCATTGTGTACACTTTCTTCATCATCATACAATGTACTCAAATATTAAATATTGTTAGAAAATTGAAATAAACATATTTTGGGTAAAATTTTAATAACATGTTTTAGATTGTGTGGTAATTTTATTTATTGTTTATTTATTCAATTTTTATGATTATTATTAAATATGTTTTAACTTTAAATTTCCTTTTTTCTTTTATAGTTATCCAAAATATTATTAAAAATTAAACAAAAAATTACAATTCATCGTGTTCTTGGTTCCCTTGCGATTCTGGTAGAAATTGAACAGAACCACTAAAAAGAGGGAATAAGGCCTCATCTTTTCTTTGTTGTATTGCGAAATAAAAAGGATGATCAACTGCAAATTTTATTCGTTCATCAAACATCCTGCAACTCTTTTTGAGTCTTACAAGTACAGCTAAATTGAAATTGCAATGTTAATTAGTAAATAATGATTAAATTAGGTTCATTTCATTTTTATTGTTTCTTTTTCTTTGATTAGTTAAATTTTTGGGCTAATTATAAAATTTCCATTAAACAGAATGGCATTGGAATTCCTCATCTTTAAGTTAAAAAAGAATGGATGGTTCAAACGGAATTGGGGAGTTGCGTTTAGTCTTAACATATTATTAATCATTATGGCCGCTGAAAATAAAATCTCACATTTAATTTTGTAAATAAAGCTCTTTTTATTATTTTTTTTGCAGTTACAATAAATTGTGCTTATTTGATGGACTTCGTATTACTGATTCCTGATTTAAAATTTTGAAATGTGTCCGGAAAAGAGAACAAAATGATCAGTTTTATGTTTGAGTACGAAATGGAATGGATGATCCATGGCAAAGAGAGGTGATGGCATTGGCATGCATCGCATCATAGCAATGGCAGCTGAAATGATTGAAATAAAAAAATAAGGATTTTTTTTGTTAATTTTGATCAGAAAATTATCAATTTAAAATGAAATTAGTGCAATTATGAATTTAAAGCATTAAACTAGACGATTTTTGATGAATGAAACCTCATAACCTCTTGTAAAATGAATGAAAGATATGACATTTACATAAATCTTTATTTACAAAACAAAATATATATTTAAAAAAAAAAAAATTAATATATTTTGATTCCAATTTTTTTAGAATGTGGAAATATGGCCAGAAAAGAGTTCAAAATGATTAATTTTAAGAACAAAATAAAATGGATGATTCAGGAAAAATGGCATAGGCCCACATCGAAACATAGCTACGGAAGCTGAAATGATTGAATAAAAAAATAGGAATTTCATCAAATTTTAAAATAAAATATGAAATTATGAATAAATGTAATGAGATGAATACAGTAGAACATTCAGTAATTCGTAAGTCATCAGCAAACTTGTGCCAAATACATTGCCAACATCTTGGCGTTTCAAAATTCTAAGATATACGCATTAAAGCCGAACGTTCGAACACCATTAAAAAAGGATTGAATTATTGTAAAATTCAGTTTTCTCGTCAGAATTACCATATAATATCCTCATCCACGAATGAAGCCTCATAACCCCTTGTAGAGTAAAAGAAAGGTGTAACGTTAACATAACATACTTTTTTATAAATCAATGAATTTTTAATTTTTACCATTCAATTTTACTCTCACACAATGTTGAAACGTGCCCCGAAAATAGAACAAAATGATCAATTGCATGTTTAATAACAAAATAAAATGGATGATCCATAAACAATTGCGGACGGCGGCGTCGCAACATAGCTCTAAAGTCAACTGCAATGATTGAAATTTAAAAGAAAAGGAAAAAAAAAGAAATTTTGAGACAGATAATATTCAATATAAGGGTTAATTAAATGAGATGAGTGTTATTTTTGGGATAAAATCGTGATCATCAATAAAGCCTGATAAACTCATTTCAAAAAATCTTTATTTAGTATCGAAATTTTAGTATTAAATTTACTTTTTAGTGATATTTTGAATGCGTCCAGAAAATAATGCCAGGTTACTTTGAGAGTGCTTCAGAATAAAGGTAAATGGATGGTCCACGAAAAACATTGGTGGTCCATTGAGTGGCATTGAGCAAGCCATCATTAACATTCCTGAAAATAAGCGGACACATTAACAAATGTAAATCAAAAAGAATTAAATTTATGGAGAAAGAATAGCAATGAAGGTTTTGAGCAGAAATTTATGAAAGCAGGATGACTTATTTAGTAAGATTAGTAACCACAGTGACAAAAGCCAATTAAGAGATCGATCGATTTCTTACTGATCAAATTTTAATTAGATATTAGATTGAGAAGAAGTCTAAATGCATTGATATTCACCAGTTTTTTTTTTATTTTAATTGTTTCACTAAATAATGCAACATCGTTTCTTCTTCTTCATTTTGATTGATGTTACACTGTTTGTCGATGAAGACTCATCAATATCAGACGGTAGTTTTATTTTATAACGGAAATCTTCTTCAAAGTCATTATTTGAAATTTGACTGGAAGTCTTCAGAAAGAAGTAAATTAAATTGAAATTTCACATAGAAGTGAAGGTGGAAAGTGAGGAAATTTTAACTGACACTTACATGTGGAGAAGACTCAGTGGGCTTGTTTACAACTCCAATGAAAAGAATTTTTGACTTGTGAGCAATGATGGATAAAAATGGATGATTTACTTTAAAAGTATTTGGCTGAACCCAACATTGATGCCTCATGCAGGATCCTATGAAAAAAACACATGACGAGGGTGTGAATGAAATGATGATTGATAAAAAAAATTACAAAATTAATGAATACTAGGTGAGATATTGCAGGTGATTCTATATTTTCATTAATCATTATACTGATTTCCACATTAACGCAGTTTAGACTACAGTTTTTCCAAAACGACAAGAAAGTTTGATTCAAATTCGTTTAAAATCATACTTTTGATAAATGAACAGTATCGAAGCTGTGTGTTAAGGTTTAAGGACGTAAGCAGATAAAATTTGACAGCTCATTTTGTATAGATACACATACGGAAACTTCAAAAATTCTGTACGTAATCAATGATTATCACACTAACATTTGCTTTTCTGGTAAGCGGCTATGAAGCCTCAAAATCTCTTAATTAATAAATGAAAGGTATGACATTTACAAATATCTTTATTTAATATTAAAATTTTAATACATTTGATATTCATTCTGATTAAATAAATTTATTGTTTAGTGATATTTTGAATTCGTCCTGAAAATAAAGCCACATTACTTGGGGAATGCTTCAGAATAAACGTAAATGGATGGTCCACGAAAAATCTTGGTGGTCCAAAAAGTGGCATTGAAAGAGCCATTATTTGTATTGCTGAAAATAATTGAATACGTAAACATAAGAAAATCAATTATTTTATTTAGGCTCAAGGAAAATAAAGGTTTTGATTTAACAAAATATAGAAGCAGGATCACAAATATGCAGTTTAAGCTAAAATTTTTGGCCGAGAAGCAGTTTGAATGCAGAGACAGTGTTTTTATATTCACCAGTTTATAAAAATCATTTCATTAAAAAATGGAACATCGCTTCTCCTTCTTTTTCTTCAATTCTAAGTCACTATGGATAACGGGTAAAACTTCATCAAAGTAATCTTGTGAAACTTGACTGGAAGTCTTCAGGTAAATTACATTGATTAGTAAAATGAAGCTGAATTTGGAAAGTAAACTAATTTTTACAAAGACTTACATTTCCAGAAGACTTATTGGGCTTGTTTAGTGTTCCCATGAAAATAATGTTTTTTTCAAGAGCAATCATGAATAGAAATGGATGATTTGCATTAAACGCTTTTGGTATAACAACACAATCATAATCACAATCGGATGCTGTGCAGAAAAAAACTCAAGAATTACAATTCTAATTGCTAGATGAAATGATGTATAGCTCGAAAAACATGAAATTGAGGAAAACATGTTGAGGTACTATGTGAGATTATTCATTTTCACTATAGTTCAATATCGATAAAATGAAAATTTAATTAGTCATAGTTGCAATTAAAAACAAACTTAAATAAAAAGTTCTCTCTTCGAGCGTTATTTTTAGATACACGCATTTTAAAAGAAAAAAATAGTTTTAATTCACCTCTTGTCAGAACGAATCTGACTTCCAGTCTCGTTAGTCGTGATCACCGGATCTGAATCAATAATATTTTAAAATCATGAATTTACTTAAAAGTTTACCACGCGTATCGCACTGCTGCTGTTGTATTGAATTGGTATGTTGTTTCATAATTTTTTAAAATTTTTTTCAAATCTGTCATAAATTATGTTCATTAATATTATAATTTTATAATACAACAGCGAACGGGGGCAATTATTATCGGACTCTTTCAATTGATTGTTATACTCGTATGTGGTGGAGCTCCTTTCTTTTTTATAATGTATGAGTATTATAAAATAAATTATACATTTCATGATGTGTCTTCAGAATATACGAACACCCTAGTAATAGTTATTTTAAATTGGATTGTCCGAATGATTGGTTTAATAATAATTCCTTTGTGTCTCATAATCGGAGCTACCAAGGTAAGTGAATGAACTTTAGGTTCATAATATCTTAAAGTGATACAAATTTTTTTTTTCAGAATCGGAAACTTTTCGTTAAAATTTACGTCATAATTTATGCTTTTGGTAACATTTTTATGTTAATTAGCCTCATCTTATCCTTTTTTGTGCCATGGTATCTTTTTCTTATCGTATTTTTCCTAGCTTGTTCCCATTTTTATTTCTTTTTATGCGTCAATAGTTACTACCAAGCCTTAATAGAAGTCGAAAATCCAAAAAGTGATATTGGACTTGAAACTGTGGCAAATAACGAGAATTGATATAACAAAAATTCTATTGACAATTAAACTGTTCAATCAAATTATACACAAAAATAAAATATAGTTTGAAGAATGATTTGTTTTTTTTCTTATTTATTTAAATAGTTATCTGCGTATTGTTTTGTTATAAAAATTGAAAACTTTATTCCATTTTGATGATTTTTCATCATCGTTCTGCTTAAGGAGTAAACAAAATTTTCGCAAAGTTATATTTTTAGTGCATTTCGTAAGAAAAAACTTTAACTCATTGGCTCTGAGATAAGGCTCGAGGATTGGGCTCAGGGATTAGGCTCCAGAACCTGAAAACGGTCAAAAGCCAAAAATGTCCGATTTTTTCAAAAACTTTCAAAATGGACACAAATTTTCAAAATGTCGGAATTTTTCAATATGATGGCTATTTTAAAAATGGTGGTTATTTCAATATGGTTTTTAAAAAAATAAAAAATGGCGGTCCAAGATTTTCCGCAGTTTTTGTAACGTCTTTTTTTTGCTGACGGACGTACAATTATCGCATTTTTTTCAAATCAACGAGAAATTTGATAACTAAATGTTAAGGAAAACTAAATAAATATGTTTTTTTGTGATTCTTCATTTTCATAATCTTTATTAATAAAAGCCTTTTAATGCCCCATAAAATAAAATTGACGATTTCTTTATTAACAGAAAAATTCCTGGATGATCAACAATAAATTTGGGTGTTGGTCGTGAAATTATCGCACAATAATTCGCAACCATCATTCCTATCAAATATAGAATAAGACAAAAGAAAACATATTTTACAATTCATTTTAAACATTTTTTTGGAATTTTGTTACATTTACATTTTTACAGTAAATTGAATGAAAATTTTTGAAAGTTGAAAAAACTAATCTAAATATTTACATTAACTAAATGTGAAGGGAATGCCAATTATCATAATGAAAGATGAATGTCGAATGTTGAAATCGAATTACAGTACCTACAAATTTAGAAAAATGTGTATTTGATTCAATTTAATTGAGATTTTTAGTCAATACCTTTCTATTATAATACGATTGTTGAAATTTAGCACGATGGAGACATTATTCGACCTTGAAAAATTCCCGCATTATGAATTTTGATAATGAACACAAATGGATGAGTAAGTCTGAATTCTGGTTCAGGCATCAAACAATCAAGTTGAATCGAGAGATCTAAATTTAATTTAAATGAAAAAATGTTCTTAATTTATCATGTTGCATTAGAAATTAAACAGAATCATCATGCTTTGAAATTGCCTAAACTTCTTCCGAAGTAAATATTTATGTTAAAACGTTCAATTAATTATCACCTATCAACACTAATACAGAATATGTGATTGTTTAATTCTTAATTTTGAATACGTGGCTTAATTATTTACTCATAATATTCCCAGGTGTGATAAATTTGTGACATGACATAACAGTGATAAGTCATAAATATTTCAAACTTTTAATGAATAGATAATAAATTATATATTTTACTGTTTACTTAGATAAAAAGATAGATAAGAGACATAAAATCACGATAAATGTATTAACCTGCATGGAAGGAAATGATAAGATACAAACAGAACAAATATTTTGCGATAAAAACAACAAAAATGAAATGAATATGATGACTCAATTTTCAATAAAATGAATAAAAATTTAATTTTTTTCAACTTACCGGTAGCAGCAGCAGCTTCAGCTCCTTCCTCATCAACTTTAATGAATGCTTTGTGAATCACCTTTGAAATTTTCAAGGGTTCAGGGGATTCTAACAATCCAGAGAAATCAGCAGCATTACTGAAAGCTGTCGCCATACCAAGTTTCACTAAAACATTATTCAATTCTTTGGTGAATTCAAACTCAAATTTGGGTAAGAAGACTTCAACTTCTTGGTGGTGCATGAGACTATCAATTTCTTTCAAGTCAAGTGCATGGATTTTCTCTTCAAGCTCCTTCAATCCATCTTTCTTGTTTGGAAGAATGAACAACATGGAGATATTTGAATCTTTGTATTCCATTTCCAAGGCAGTTGCATCAAATTTCTCCAATACTCCATACTTGAATCGTTTTTTGATTGTCATCATGTCAACGTCAATTTTTTGTTCGGGAGTTACCCAAAATGGACTTGGATGTGTCATTCTCTTATCAAATGGATATAACCACTTCCCTTTGAAGTAAATTGCGTTTACAAGGACCGCACGTGTGAGTTCATCAAGGTTATCCGGTGAAATTAAATCCTTTATCTTATCATGCGTTTTTTCCTCGACCCATGCATTGATTGCCTTAGCTGAATCAACACTCTTAGCAAAATCAAGACTTTCAACGGCTGACTTGAAATGCTTTGCTGTTAACTCGTTAAATGCAGCTTTAAGCTTGTAATTACTCATGACATAGATTCGATTTGCAATCTCAAGACCGGACTCCTTTTCAGTATCATCCAAAATGTCTTGGAAGGCTTTTGCAACTTCTTGCTTATTTCCGTGGGGACCATATTTAAGAACATTACCAATTTCTTCAAAGGTACGACCTTCAGCAGCCATATACACCATTGAAAGGCATGTTTGGATGGAGAGTGGTGAAAAAACTACATTTTCCTTGGGATCGGTAGCCAATTCCTTTGAAATGAAAAACAAATAAAATAAAAATATTTCAATTTCACAACAAATGAAATAGAAATGTGAATCACTTCTAACTAAATGGAATTTATATTGAATCATTGAGTATCAAAAATTTCAAGGTCATCTCAATATACACCTCCTCAACCTCTAAAATGGCAATTAAATACATACCTTATACAAATCAGCACCAAACAAATTTGAATTTTTAGCGAATTGTTCTTTTGCCATATTGGATTCTCTTAAAAATTCTTTATTTTGATTGTAACTATTTTCAATGTTATTATTATTGTTATTATCACTTTTAATACTGTTCACTAAATGCACTTGACAAGGCAGAAGTATGAATAGGAATAAATTTACTGTGACTTGAGGTTTAAATTTATATTTTCTTTGAAGTAAATGAAATTTCATCACAAACTAAATTCGATTTTTAATGTGAATTGGATTGATACAACTTTGTTATTTATACGACGTTGTGGCATTTACTCATACATTATTATCAAGATAATGAGAGAAAATGAGAATGAGAGAGAAAATAATCAAATTACACTGAGGGAACTTTAATATTGAATTGACGATTTACTTATTTGAATTTATAGAATTTTTTTTGGTAAAATTTTATCATTATTTAGTTACAAAAAAAATATAATGTGTAAATCATTAAATAAAAATTTTTTTTTAGAAAATTTTTTATTTTAAATAATATTTCAGTTCCGTATTTCATTGAATTCGATTCTCACGTACACTGAATAGGACTTGTATGGATGACATCATTTTAGCCGGCTAGTCAAATGTAAATAAAAAATATCAGAAGAGAATTTTGTGTTTATATGTAGGTATTTTTTTTCTCTCTGTTTTTATTTTGAATGTTGTGAATCACTTTTGATGATTATTTTTATTATTGTTATTTTTTGTTGTGTATAACTGATGACTTTACATAATTTATATAACAGTTCAAAATAAAACGAAACAAAAATTGATGAAAAATATTCATTTCCAAGAATTTTTTTTTCATTTAATTTAAAAGGAATTTGAAATATTTTTGTTTTGGGGATTAATATTATATTTTATATTATTATATTTTTCTAAAAATTTACAAGACACGTGTTTGCTGGACCAAATTGAAATGAAATTTTTAAGAATTTACCTGATTTATTTTAGTCTCTTCTAATTGGGTTTGGGGATTGAAGAGCTTCATTGTTGTTTTTTTTTCTTAATTCCATTGAAATTATCATGGCATGTTTTCATTTTGTTGTTTGGGTGCGCGATTAATTTTAAAATTCGCGGAAAATTTTTTTTTGAGGAGAATCAACATCTATTAAATGATTTCATTCTGAGAATTTCTATCTCATTAATTTTTTTATTCATATTTGTTGTTCAATTAAAACGACGTGTTAAATATTATTGTGATTAATTAAAAAATAAAAAGAATTATTGTAATATTATTAATTTCAAATTAATATTGGTGAGATTCGTGCGAAATCTGGTCTTTTTACAAGATTGGCGGACAGTTTCTCTTTTCCTCTTAAAAGAAAGTCCTCAGTCCCATATTTTGAGCAAAATTTGAGAATGGCCAGTTCAGGTGAAGTATCAACCATGGATTAATATGAGATTTCAATTTTGAAACTGTTCAATTTATCAGGTAGTCCGAACATGTTGCACGGATAAAGCCCAACCGAGCTTCCAAAATCCTGTTCATCAACAATCCAGATGACCAACGTGGAATCAGAAGACCAAGAAAAGGAGCTGATTGACCCAGAGAAGATCTTAGAGAATTTTCAAAATCTGCAGGCTGTAGTAGAAAATCGCCCTGTCTAGAGACGCATACTTGATACGGTCAAATCCAAAACAGGCATGTAAAGCCTTTGAGTATTAAGTTAGTATTGGCTTGTGATGTTTGACTGAATTATTAGCAACAGATTCATATCGAATCTTGAGATTTGTCCTTAGAACCTCTTGCAATTTCCGCAAAATCAAAACTATTGTGTATCTCTTTGATACACTTGCGCGCACTCAATTGGAATACGACAGTGTGATCTGATCACCCCACTATAAATCGAGCATTCAAAGGGTTGAAAGAGTGCAAAAACTGCTAACTCGTTTTATTTTTATTAAATTCCAGATTCCTTACGTTTCTTACAATAGACGATTGAATATACCAGGCTTGAAGTCATTATGTCTCAGGCGCCTGGAAGCCGACGGCTTACTGCTTTATAAAATCGTGAATGACCTTGTAAAAACTTAATTGAAAAATGACATAATCAGTAGGAATAAAGATGTTAACGTTCGTTATATGGGACGTTTTGATTATAAAAAACTACACGATAAACTGTGCGTATCACTCATTTCTACCACGGACCACAAATTTATATAACTTGATGTTTGGACAACAAGATGCAAGTTAAATTTCAAGTGCAATACAAGCTATGTAACCAGAAAAATGATTTTTTATAAATGGCTTATTTTACCGGGAGTTGACTTTTGCTCATCTATCCTATTTTTATCTACCGAAACTGATTAACCGAGCTACATATAAAAAATCGTGTTCTGAGAATTATGACGAATGGCAATAGATATTCAAGCACTAACCAAATGTTGGAAGACACAGAGCTGATGAGTCTGAAACAACACATCTATTACAACACGCTGCTACTGATCCACAAGTAAAGAAAAGGCTAAATGCCAGAGTACCTCAATCGTTTTTCAACACACTATCTAATTAAGACCTCCGAGAACAAGCTCTAGCGCTGCACAAAACTCAATCATATATAAAGATGTATTGCTGTATAATGAATTTATTGATAGATATGAAAAAGCCTCCACCGCGGTCCCTATTGTGGACTCTACTGAATATTAATTCATTCAAATGATATCATTTTAATATGTGATAACATTGTGATGTGAAATTTTGTCATTGTAATTTTCATGAAATTTTAAATAAAATAAATAAATGTGGGACAGAATGACGGCGGACAAACCGTCTGTATTAGTGCAATTTTTCTTACGAAATTCACTTAAAATATTGATTATTCTTTATCTCAATTAAATTTAAATTAAAATTCTGTAATAAAACAAACAAAAATAATCATTTTCAATTAACTTGACAATCGTTAATCCAATCCCACATTTTCCTAATAAATTAAATTGTGTGTTTCCAAATTTTACATTTAACGTGATTTTATACTCACTCATTTACGTTATTAACAATTCTAATTTCCGGACTATCAATTCCACAGAAAAAAAAATCCCAATTTCTAATTCATTTCATTTCTTTTCATACCTTTATTTGTAATGAAATAATATTATTTTTTTTATTACCATTACTTGATACACCTTTTCATACAATATATCACATATCGAAAATTGCAAAGGAAAAGGCAAAAAAAATTAAATTCAATGTAAAAAATCTTGATTTTATTTTTATTATTATGTTTTTTTTTGTTGTTGTTGTAAGAAAAATAAAACGAATTTCAATTCATTCAGCCAAAAATATCAGAATCAAAATCATAAATTATTAACAGAACATAAATTTAAAAGAAAAGTTACATGTTTCTTACATATGTAGGTACACACACACACATACACACAATCACATGTATTGAAAGTTAAAATTTTTGTCGCTCTAAGGATTTTTGGTTTCAAATGTTTGCTCTTATTATAAATATTTTCATTTACAATCGAATTCAATGGACGACTGGTTTTCATTTCTGGTTTCTGGTTGTTCGTCTTAACCAGAAAAACCCATTTATTAAAAGATTTTGTTTTTCTTATTTATCAATAGACTGGAACAGAATAAACAATTTTTTTTTAAATATTTAATATCATAATTTAATTTGAACTGAAATTTTCCGAGGAAATCAAAAAAAAATCCAGTTTTCCTTTATATTTAAAATATATTTTTATTTGAGTTGATCTCACCTAACCCCTAAATGTAAGTGATATGATGATAAGAAGAGATATGGATAAGGAAGAAAACAAAAGGTTGAAGGGAAAAACTTAAGGAAAAAAATCAAGTTAAATAAAAAAAATTTATATGTGTATTTATATGGGAAGGAAAAAAAGGTCGACCTTTATTATTATGTGATTATATTTTTTTTCTTTTCTTTTTGGCCAACAATGAAAATATGTAATCAATAGACAGTCAATTTTCATTATGGTATTTTTTTGGTATTTTTATTTTCTTATTACATGTATATGAACTTTTTTTCCTGGTTTATTTCAATGCACATTATTCACTCAAATATTTCAATGATTATGGTTGATAAGTTGAATGGAAAACATTTAGATTTAAACTTGATTTTTGAAGAAGTCTTTTTTTTTAAACTTCATTATGTCCATTTTACATCCAGTCCGTTTAAATTCGTATGCCTCACAGTTATAACTGCAATTCGTAAGAAAAAATGCACTATAACAGACGGTTTGTCTGCTGTCACTCTGCCACTGATTGCTATCCATAGCTCTGGAATGGTCCATCAGAGCCACCAGAGCCTGAAAACCGTTAAAAACGGTTAAAATTTGAAAAAAATTCTTTTGTTGGATGGATTAATTCATTGAGCTTCAAGATTAGGCTCCAGAGCATGAAAACGGTCAAAAGCCCAAAATGTCTGATTTTTTCAAATTTTTACTTTTCTTTAAAATGGCGGATTTTTTTTGGATGACGGGTTTTTTCAAATTGGTGGAATTTTACAAAAAATTTCAAAATGGCTAAATTTTTACAAAAATCAGCCATTTTGAAAAATTCCTTAATAAACTTAATTTTATTCAATGAAACGAGTCCCATCGAAATGCTCTTTTCTAAACAGTCCAGTGGTTAAAATTTCTCATTTTTTTTGTATTTCAAATTTTTTTCTCTTTTAATGCAAAGGTCTTATTTTGGTTTGTTATTAAAAGCGTGTTTTGCAGCTTAAGGCAGAGAAAAAAAACTTCTTGACACTAAGCATTACAAAGAAAAATAAAACGGAGAAAAATGATGGAAATTCTTTCTCCTATCAGTCATTGATGACCCAAGTCACGTATCATTGAAGCCTACGTGGTTCATTTTTGTCGTTCTCAATGTACAGCAAAAGACAGTAAAATGAAATTATTATTATTATTATTCTATAAAGGTACGTTTATTTAGAAGCAAAAAAGGAAAAAAATGAATGAAAAGATTAGTTGTAACTTATAACACAAACGAAATTATTATAATTTCTTTAAATTCATGGTCAGAAATGAGTGATCTCATTATCATTATGATAATTATTTGAACAATAAATGAAAATTTAAGATGATTCAAGTTTAAAGTGGTTTTTTCCTGTAATATGTAGGAATATTTTATTACATTTACATTTTAATATGCATATTTACTTAATACCACATAATGTAAGATTTTTTTATCTCTTGTGGTAAACTTTTCAAGGAAAACCTATAAAACCCAAATATAACATAATAAAAATGAGAAGCTAATGCAATTTAGAAACTAATTTAAATTCATAAGAAATTGATTTAAATTGAATTTTGTCACAGAAATTGACAGGAGTCTAGTGAACTTGTTAAAGGAGTTGGTAATGAGCACGTTGACTGCATAAGGAGATTGTACGGTGCAGTGGTTAGCGTGTTGGATTATCAATCTTAAGGTTGGCAGTTCGATTCTCGCTTCGGAAATTAAACTTCACAATCTCAAGTGTCTCTTTTTCAAGCTACTCAATTTGAGTTAAAAGCTAGATAAAGGTGGCAGATGCTTGGGATGATACAGACACCACCTTTAGCCTTTAACTCAAATTGAGTAGCCATTAAAAGGAACAATATAACGGTACCAGTGGGATACGAGTGGTTTTGGATTGAGAATGAAGGCTTCTCTTAAATTGAACGACGAAAGTGAGCAAGGTGAAATTTCAAGTTTGATAGTTTAGAACAGTTTTCTGACTCTGAAACCTCATGAGAATTCCTCAGCTCCTGTCCTGTTATTTCAAAAAGTTGTTATGTAAATTTTAAATGGGTTCTTTAAACACTTATCATTACACTTACCATGGTTAAAATCTCATAGCAAAAAAATCCTTTAAAAAATTACAGTCAATGAACAAAAACTCTCGTATTGGCACTACTTTAACACCAAAAAAATCACCATACTAAAGGTAATGATAATAAAAAATAGTAAACAACGAGATTATCATTAAAATTATGTGTGTTTGTCTCAACACAAAATCTTCAGTAATTTACGTTTAATTTCCTTTCAACAAAACTTTTTCACACTCATTTTCCTTTTTCCCTCTTTAACATTTAACAATTAACATACAAAACTTTCCTCACACCTTTTAACATTTTCTCAAAAGACATCTCGTTCGTCGCTGTTAAAGTTAAAAATTTTCATAGCAAATGTAAAGTTCTTTAAATTCATTAACATTTTTAACCGTAATAAGAGCAAAAAATAATAAGAACAAAGAAATGACATTACCACTTCATATAATAATAAATACAAAATATTATTATAGTTTTTCTTTCACCTCACATCTTAAGAAAAAAACCAAAAAAAATAGGGTGTAAGCACTTCAAGGCAACGCACGAACGCAACAGTAGGTACACCCAAATGTATCATTGCAGCTTTTTAAATGTGTTAACGTCATCATATCACGTGTTTTATAGTGTATATGATATTTTAGTATTCTTTCTTGTATTTAAAAGAAAACTGAAAAAAGGTAAAATAATGGAAGTGTTTCATCTTATGGCTTAGTTGCTTTTATGAGTGTGTGTGTGTGTGTGAGAGCGTATATGGAACACACGTCCATAAAAATGATGTAACCTAACAGAAAAATCTTGTTTGAAATAAATTCCCTAATCTGGGATTAACTGAGATGATTTGCGTCTAATGTCTATCTATAATGGCTTAGGTCTTTTTTTATCTATATCAGTACTTTATTTTTTTTTCTTTGCTTTTTTTCATTTTATTTATATTTGTTATTTATATGTTTTGTTACCTTTGTCTTGTTTTATTAAGGTAATTTTATTTTGCTGGTTAAATTGACCATATTAAAATTATTTGGATATGTCTTTTTCAGCTAAATTGGAGCTAAAAAAATTTAAGGAGAACGGGAAAACTGGGAAAATTGAAAAGTTATATTTTTGACAGCCCCTACCGCTGAAAATGTTTGCTCATCAAAAATAACGATATAAGGGTTGCTGGTTAGTTTCTTTTGCAAGCCCCAGGCTCCTGCACTGTACAATGTTTTTGACTTGAAAAAACAAAAATCCATAAATATTATCAAAACTGGAAAATAAAAACAAATGAGGAAAATAGTCAATCAAAACCCTGAATATTGGAAATGCCAACATCGAGTGGGAGGATACTGCCGTTATGTACCTCGGAGTATTCATAGATAAAAGACTGACATTTAAAAGCCACGTAGAACACCTGACAAAAAAAAATTAACTGCTGCCCTTCGTATACTTTCTAGCTTATTTAACCGCAAATGACGACTAATTATAAACTCAAAACTAATTCTGTACAAAATCACAATCCACCCCATCATCACATACGTGTCACCAATTTTGAATGCCATAGCCCGGACCCACTTTAGCAAGTTACTAATTACTCAAAATAAAATTCTAAGGAGATACTTAAAGCTTCTTACGACTTCAATAGTCCAGCTACATCAAGAAGCTGGAATTCAAACAATACAAGATTTCATGTCAAAACAAACAGATAATTTCAATTCGATGGAGTTATTTGTAGTATAAATAGTTAATATCAAGAGTTGTTATTCAAAATAAATAAAAATCTTAAACGAAAGTTGGGAACAAAAAATGTCATTTAACCAAAAAAAGATGTAAAGAATTGCTAAGTAACTTAAAGGGATTCTAAAAATGTATGAGCAATTATAAGAAAACACTACTGATAAATAAATTAATTGAAATGAATGTAGTGACCCCTCTCAAAAGTTAGCTGATTATGAATTTGGATAAAAGGGGTTCCTGGATGGTAACTTTACAACCCCGTATGAAAATGTTCTAATGTTAATGCACTTGAAAGATCATATAAATTACGTTTTTCAATTTTTTTTTAAATATTAGAGTGCCCTTCATGGAAGAACGAAAATAAATGTGTGATACATGTGTTTTGCGTTAATATTAAAAGGGGATAAACGGAGGAAATGATACTTGAGCCTTTTTCTTAAAAAGTTTCTTAAGAACACACACACACACATATCACATAAAAGTGAAGACAAAAACGCAAAGAACTTTGACCCCTCTCTCTTTATGTGTTTCTATGCGTGTGTGTGTGTGTGTGTGTGTTTATTTGATGTTATTATTTTTCATTTTTTATTTAATTTTTTTTCATGAAAAACAAAACAAAAAACAACTGAAATGGGATAAAAAAACACACACACACACGAAAAAAAGATGATGCTGGTAGCTGGAGGAAAATTTTAAACATCAAAAACATCTTTTTCAACTTTAATAACAATAACATTGAATTAAGGTTTCATCTCCTTTTGACTATACATACAGACACCCATACAGATTTGTAATATAAATTCAAAGAATGTCGTAAATGTATTATAAAAGACATCACTTGAAACATTATTATGGGGACAACAATTTTCTTCATTTTTTTTCATCCAACAAACACACACACAACAGCTCTTATCTTTTTTTTTGTTTTACGGTCGAAACCCTTTTCATAGATAGTTTAGTTTAGAGGAGATATAATACAATAATAATAATAAATATATGAGCAAGACAGTTAGTGTATGGATACATAGGTGAAAGGATGATGTTCTTTAAATTGGATTTTTTTTTATTTATAAATATTATTATTCGGAGAAAAAAAATATAAATTACTTGCCTCTGAATTGGATGCCTTATGGTTCTTCTGATGTAAGTGTAATAAAATTCGTGGAATATATCCGGTATTAAATCGAAAATTCAATAAATATATTTATTGTAAAGGGAAAATTGTTGGTCATTTATTTTATATCTTCTCTCCCAGAAAATGAGAATGATGGCAACTTGAAATGTCTTTTAAGACAATATGGCTCACATAATTTGAATAAAAAGAAGTGGAACATAACTTTTTTACTCTTTTTCTTTTCTTGCTATGATAAATGAGGAAACCCTGAAGATATTCAAAGAATTTGTATTATACATGTCCTTATTTCCACAAACACGTACATGAACTGGACAATAACTAAAAGTACACAATTCATTCATTTAAAGCAATAAAACGTGACAATATTTTTGATATTCAAACATATTGTTGTGAAATGGAAACCTTTAACATAAACAATTTTTTTTTGTTCTATAAAATATTACTTTAATGGTGTGTGATGGAAAAACTTTTCAAATAAATATATAAAAATTGAAAAGATGTGTTTTTCTTGTATATTTACAAACTAGCACAGAGAAAGAAGAAAGTGCACAAAACTCATAATTTTACCAATCAAGTAAGATCCTCGCTTTTATTTATTCATTTTCTTTTTGTCTGATAAAAATAAATTGAACAAAAGTGTGGGAGTTTAATCTCAAACTAATACTCACACACACAAACATACATTCACCAAAAAAATATCACTTTATTTACTTATCAAATCAACAGAGGACCAGTCAGTCGGTAAAATACACGTGCCATACAACCTCTGTTTATTTATTTGACGTTAACTTCACTTGAACCATGTTGACTTCTGTTTTTCAAGAGTGTGAGGAATTTGTGTGTGTGTGTGTGTGTGTGTGTAACAAAGAAGGAAAAAAAAGTATGGTTTCAATCAATAACAATTGAATTGGATTTGAATATTTGATGAGAGACTTTGGACATTGTTTCCATCACATATTCAAGAATACACAATACAAAAGGAGAGAAAAATAATACACTTAAATGAAGACAACAACAAAGTAAGAAATAAGAAAAAAATAATAATACAAATAACAAAAACAGAAAATTGTTTTTTTTCTTCTATATAGTTTAGTTTCATTGTTTTTATTTTTATGTTTTTTTTCCTTGTAATTCCATGTGAAAGTCAAAATACTGATTTAGGAGGACTTTCAAGTGTCGGTCTGTCTTGATTCCTCCTACTGTTTTAATACTGATATGAGGAAATCACAATTGTCTCGATTAGGCGTCTTATTTAAGCTTTATTTTTATTTAAGAAAGCCTGATCAAATGTTAAATCTGATCTTCTTATTTAACGTAGTACCAATTTCTTCGTTTTAAGTTCATTTCAAATAAATCCTTGTTTATCTTTTGAGAGTACAAAACAATCGTCGCTGAAGGCTATTTTCCTCTTGAGCTTATTTTTTGGTATTGCTCTATCCTACTGAAATGAAGTTTTTACTCAAAAAACAGCATCAACTGATGTCACGATGACAGTTCATGATATTTAACATAATTCAAGGTAAAAAATTTTAAAATCAACAAACAGTCGTTAATCAAAATTCTGATGAAGCTAAATTTTAATATCTGATAATTTTTTTGAAAATGAAGTATTACTCACCGTAGGTTGTCTTTTGTTTGATGAAACCACCGTCCTATTCTTCTCTTGTCTTGGCTAAGTGTTTTTACTCATATGCCACAGCACATAGATTCATCCTTACACCTTTCAAATTGATTGCTGCCCTGAGAAATGAGAAAAGGTGGCAAAATGCACTCATAGTTTTTTTCATAGAAGACTGTTTCCTTATTTTTCTCTATATTTTTCTTCTAATATACATTTCAATATATAAGCCTGGAAAAAATACTGGTAAATTCTGAAGAGGGCATTTTTTTCCTAATTCTAGTCAAGGTTAAATAATAATTCTCCGAATCGTATTGAAAAACAAGGTCAAATTATTCAAAGTCCATTAAACATATTCTTAAAGTAAAATCTACATTTGAAACGATATCATTCAATCAATTCCTTCAACAATGTTAAGAGGGATGTTTATTTTTATTATTCTTCAAAACATTACTTAAATCAGAAGTCTCAAGTGAATTCAACTATAATCGAAAAACATCATCGGAACTAAACTAAACAAACATCCATTTATAAATTATAAATATAAAGAGTTCTAAGAATAAAATTCAATTTATTTACTTTGCATACTTTGGTAAGTAGTTCATTCATTGATGAAAATATCCTGATAAAGCAGATAAAGAAGTTGACTGAATAAAGTTTAATTATTAATAAAATTACATGAATTAACCATTACAATTGATTAAGAGAAGAAAAGAAGTACGAGAATGAACTAAAAATAACAAAATAAAGCAAAAACATTTTGTATTCTTGTCATCACAATTACAAAACTTATTTTTATGTTTTTTTTATTTACTCTTGTTTATTTATTCAATGATTTTGAGAAAAGGGGACGCGAATGGAAATAAAATGTAGAACGTGGATCGTGATGATGACCATGAGCTCATTTTCAGAGACAGAAGGATTTTTGAAGAGTGAATGAGGGATATTAGTTTAATTTGTTTTTGAAGGTTATGCAACGTTAGTCACGAAAATCCAGTTAAGGAATCATAGTCTTGAAACTCAATTTATGGAACGTAAGTATCAAAACTCCATTTAAGGAATGAAAGTCTTGGAGCTCAATTTATGAAACTCAAGTTATAGATCTTAAGTTATGGAGCTCAATTTATGGAACTCAATTTATGGAACGTAAGTTTTGGAGCTCAATTAATGGAGCTCAATTTATGAAACGTAAGTTATGGAGCTCAATTAATGGAAAGTAAGTTATGGCACTCAATTTATGGAACGTAAGTTTTGGAGCTCAATTAATGGAGCTCAATTTATGAAACGTAAGTTATGGAGCTCAATTTATGGAACGTAAGTTTTGGAGCTCAATTTATGAAACGTAAGTTATGGAGCTCAATTTATGGAACGTAAGTTTTGGAGCTCAATTTATGGAACGTAATTTATGGAGCTCAATGTGTTCTATAAACAGACAGATGTAAATATCTTATTTTTTCAAAATCGATATGAAACCCACTTAAAAAAACATGTACAATTGTATCAAATATTCTCTATCCTGGTTGATGATGCAATAAGTCACATACAATTCATGACGAGTACGTACAATCAATGTTTATTTAATAGAAAATCTTAATTTTGTTATCTTTATTGAAATGTCATGTTTCTCTTTTCACAAGCATTGATTATTTTATTTAAGGAACATTATGGAATTGATTGAAAACTATTTATTATTTTGATATATTGTTGTTTACTTTAAGTACCTTTGAAAATAATGGTTCAATGCAGATTATGATCAATTTAAAAATTAAACCCAACCACAAAATACTTTTTTGCGTAAAACCTCACCAAAAAAACCAAAATCATATTTGAATCATGATTATAGTTAAAGTTTAGCTCAAAAACAAAGTTAAACACAAGTTTCAATTTAAATAAGCGATTTATGGTTCAATTTAACCACAAATCCACTATATGTCGAAACACTTTGCCATGTCTAATTTCATTTTAACGTATTTTATGTTTGTATGGATGTTGTTAAGACTTAAAATTGTACACATTTGAATATAATTGAGACAAATAACAAACAACAACAGCAAAAAAAATTGTATAATAAAAACGGTTTTAACTTGTGCGTTTTCACTTAAATCTGTTGTTATTTGTTCGTTATTTTCAATTCAGTTTTTGTTCATGTTATTTATGTTTATTATATCAGTGGAAAACAGCAAGTTTGAGTTTGTTAAAAGGCCTTTAATATGAATATTGTGCTCTTGTGTTACTATGCATTGTCAATGTTATCATAAACATTTTCTTTACGGATGAATTCTTGCTTTGTTTGAACTCCAACAACAACAATCATTAAATGGATTTATAAAATGTTTTGTGTATTTTCCTCTTAAATGTGCATGAGGATGAGAGTAAACTCGGTGATTTGTTCTATAAAATCTAATGAAATAGAAAATGTTTTCATTTTTTTTAATGTTATACGAATTATTCTGCCGTTATGTGAAAACAGTGTCAGGTGAATTACTTGGGAAATGGTGTCCGTTGCTTGGCACGAATTTATATTACATTTAATTTAACTTTAAATAAATTCAAGGTGCATTTAATGGGTTTTCTTTAGCTACTCGTCTTGTCTGTATGTTGTTCAATGCGATGCAGGGGGTAGTCAGGTCGCTTGCCAAGAAAAAAAAAATATTTTTCATTTTGGTACATTTGGCATCTGGCAAATTTGGCATGCGGCGAATTTGATATTTGGCACATTTGGCAAAGTTTGGCGTAATTGGCGTTTGGCAAATTTGGCGTTTGGCGCATTTGACAAAATTGGTGTTTGGCAAATTTGGCGTTTGGCAAATTTGGCATTTGGCAAACTTGGCATTTTGTTCTTTTGACATTTGGCCAATATGCTGTTTGGCAAATTTGGCAAATATGGCGTTTGGCGAATTTAGTATTTGGAAATTTTGGCATTTAGAGGGTCAATTTGGCGCGACCTGACTACCCCCTGATGTGATGACTTGCGGGACGTTTTCTTGTAACAGAGTAATTAAGATTGAAATTGACATTAAATTGTATTTTAATTCCATTTCAGTACTATCAAGTGTTTTCTTTTTTCTTAAATCAATGACATTTCAAGAAAAAGTCCCATAAATGTCAATTTTTCATATAACGTCAGATAATCTCGCAGAAAATTAAACAACAACACCGAGTTAAATAAACGTGAATTTGAAAGCGTTTGATAAATATGAAATTATTCACCACAATTACCACAATTTTTCGCGCATAATCTATTATAATAATTCATTTGTATACTTGAATTAATGCTAATAAAGTGGGTTTTTAGCTTTAAATAAACTTTGTTTTAAATAAATCAACAATGCATATGAAAATGAAATGATTTAAAATTTTTCCTGATTATTTACTTCAAAAAATCCACACAAAAAACGGTGTTTTTTTTTATATATGATACGAACATACATAAAAATATATCATGAATAAAAATCCTGGAAGTTGATCTTCAATAAATTTGCTAGATACAGTCGTTATTTTATTTTAAATATTATGCATTCTTTGCACATTTTGTGAAAATTCTCATGCTTGCACACCTGTCATCACATGTAAAAAAATAATACGTTTACGTTATGTCATTTATTGCTCCTATTTTCACAAAATAAGTGCAAGTACTTTTCCTACACACACACACATACACCCATAGATTGAGACAGAGTGAGCTTATAACTCAGTCAAGCAAATAAAATGTATGGGAGGAAAAAAATTGAATGACATTATCATCATCATCATCATCATCATTTTAATATCATACAAAAAAATGTGTGTATATGTGTCGCTTTAAGTACATAGTAATAAGGTATAATATGAAAAATAATATAATTTGAGCAACGAAGTAAAAAATGAACACGAACATTCTGTCTTTTTACTTTTATTTTTGTTCAAAAAAAATTGAGGAAGTTTATTCATCATAATACGGAAAATATGCAATGAAATCGCTGAGTGTGAAACTTTTTCGAGTCATAAATGAATGAATTTTCGTTAATTATCTTGATTATACAGATAACATAATTTTTAAGGATGAGTCAGAACGTCATTCAGAAACTTTTATTTTTCATTTAAAAATGTACAGGGTGATTTTTATCTGGTAATAAGCGCTAAAAAGTCCATTGAAGTTCAAAGAAGAGCAAAAAACGGTTACATAAAGTGAAAGAAAGATCAACAAGGCGTCGAAAAGGACATTAAAGTGCATGAAAAGCAAGGAAAGCAGGCAGGCGCGATTTACGGGTGCAATGAAGTGCAAAACAGATCACCAGAAAGTATAAAAATCACCCTGTATAAAAAATGCTCGAAATAAAATGAGTCAAAATCTTTGAAAAAAAGATATAAAAATGTAAAACACTATCATTTAATGTAACCTTGAGCCCCTATGTAAAAGGATACATTTAAAATTAAACAGAATTTAAGATAAATAAAGGAAATTTACGATCAACTTTGTCTGGATTTAAAGCTAACTTTTTCATTCAATTAAAGTCGTATTTTTTCATGTTAATTTCCGAAAACTATGCAATGAACTTCATAAAATCCAAAATAATCGGTTATTTGCTTACTTGACTCTTAAATTTAAAATGCAGGTGAATCAATCATCAATAAGTTTTTGAAAATTATCAAATACTACTGCAAAACCTGGAATTCGTTCAACATCATATTTGAATATTGCATAGTTTTAGGAGTTAAAGTGAATTAATTGCATAAATTTAGGGGATATTTTAAGAGAAAGTTTCCTACAAAACGTAAACTTATACCAGATCTCGTGAATTTAGTCTTCATTGAAATGAGTTATTCAAATACATTTTATATCTTTATTTAAAAAAAAACTATTTAATTTTAACGTCCTTCGATAAGAAGAATATAAGAAAAATATTATACAGACAAATACAGCAATTTGATCAAAAGAAGAAGAAAAATGACAAAAGTTTCTTGATCGAACGAAATCTGAATCTTAATGAAATATAAATGATAACATGAGTAAAACTTATAATTATATTTAAAAAAAAATAAACATTTCACATAGTGTGTGTGTGTGTGTCTTTTGCATCATCGGATGTGTTTTGAATTTTTAAATTAAATTTATAAGAATTTTTCTTCAAAGAAATTGAAGAAAAAATTATTAAATATTGAGCTGCAAAAAAACTTATTTCAAAAAAAAGTGCAAAAATTGTTTTTTTTCATATCCAAGCACAACCTCCTTAATGCATAATGAAAAATACGTTTAACATTTTACTAGGAAGGCAATCTAATTTTAATTTAACATTTTCTTTAAAAATAATTTTCCATGAATTATGTTGACTTGTAAAATTTCTAAACAAAAATATCTAATTTAATTTTATTTACATTCCTTTTAATATTAATTTTTGTTATTATTAAATAAAATTCAAAATAAGAAAAAAAATATGAACCATCTACACACTTTTAAAGGTACGCCCTCATAGAAACAGGTCATTACCATTCCAATGACATTGATAAGAAAAAAATGGGAAAAATTCTATTGTTTTATATGCCTTCCGATCTTTTTTTTTATTTTATTTTACTTTTATTTTCATTTTAAATAAAAAACAACCACTAGCCTTAAACTCTTAAATCAAATTATGTTTGTCAGAGAGATGAACCTGATACAAAATGAAAAAAGGCAAAAATTTTCCATAATAAAATAAATAAAATAAAAAAATGTTAGGAATAAAAGTTTTACGTTTCCTCTTAATCTTATGTTATTATTCGTCTTAGAGTCTTTGAGATTCTTTATTTTTTGTATTTTTCTTATTTTTTATCATTTTGTCTGTTATTTGCGCACACACACACACACACACAACAATTATATATATTGTCTTATTAGGCTTAAAATGAAAGAAAAAAAATAAATTTCTTTGAAGGAACAAAGATGATGATGACAATATTTTTTTTCCTAACTCCTACATTCATTTCATTTCATTTCTCTTCCTCAACACACATATTTTGTTCAAAAAAAATTCTATATTTGTAATTGTTCTGCTTTGGTATTTCTCTCATACAGATATTTGTTGATTTTAGGTGTACCTGATATTTGCTTTGATTTTAAAATTGAAAGTGGAAAAGATTTGGTAT
Source organism: Culicoides sonorensis (assembly GCA_900002565.1). Classification (NCBI taxonomy): domain Eukaryota; kingdom Metazoa; phylum Arthropoda; class Insecta; order Diptera; family Ceratopogonidae; genus Culicoides; species Culicoides sonorensis. The sequence goes on from LN483358.1 coordinate 198,493, forward strand.
TTTTGTTATTTAATTTTGGTTCAAATATTTGTGTAATAGAAAGAAAGTTTTTCGTCTCAAATTTTTCTTTCTCCTTATTAAATATAAACAATTTCAAATAATGATTCAATATGAAAACGTAATTTTGGACTTGAATCATTTGTGCTTTAAATAAAAGCAATCAGAAAATATAACGCATTTTCATTGAAAAGTGTTAGAAAAAGTTAAACAAAGCCCAGATTTTCAATTTTGTATTTATTTATTTGGTTTAAGAGATAAACATCGAGTTGAAATGTGATTAATTTTCAAATTTTCAAGGAAAAACAAAGGAAATCGATTAAAATAAAATTTTTGATATAACTTTAGGAGGTGGATTTAAGTTGATTGCATAATTTTAGGTGTTTTTTTTTGAAAGAAAACTTCTTTCAGTTAAATTCAGTGATATTTTTGAAATTTATTATCAAAGAAAATTTCAATTGTTATTCTTTAAATTTATGATTCAATTTTAATCTTCACTGATTTTTTTCATTTTTTTCCACTCATTTTCACGAAACGTGTCATGAGTCAATAAGAACGTTCCTCCTTTCAACTTACACCTCTTTAGAAAATTTCTTCGTTTTATGTTAAAAATAAACTTACTTTTATTCAATTTCAATCTAATCAAATAAAATCAATTGAAAAATCATTCATACTCTGTCATTCTTTAATATCCGGTAATATTCCTTTAAATGAGAAAAATTTTCTTCTCTTATTCTATGCTTTTTTTCACTTTCTTTTCATTTTTCAAAAACTTTTCAGACAAATTTGATTTTTTTTCTTCTCCTCTTTTATAATGTGATTTCCTCGTTATTTTCACAAATCAATGGACGTTCTCAACATCGACGTTGATAGTAATAATAATATATAAAAAAATTAGATGGCGTCTCGTTATGTAAGAAGAAGAAAAAATATCATGATATACATGTCAAATCAATAAGAAAAATAATAATATTTATTCATTTTGAGTGATAAAAAGAAAACTCGTAAGGAAATAAATTTTATTTTAAAATGATGAAAAGAAAATTGATTTTCAAAATGCACTTCAAAAACTCTTTTCTTTGGAGAACGAATGTGGTTGTGTGTGTGTGTGTGTGTTTGTGCTTATGATAAAGTTAATATTCATATAAATTTTCAATATTATTAATAATATTATTCATGAGGATGCAATTGAATTAGATTGAATCTCGAAATATCTATTTTCTTTGGCATCAGCACACATTGAACAGTTTATAAAGTGGGTGCTTGTCTGAATTTATGTATGTGTGTGTGTGAACATGTAGAAATAAAGAAGCTTAGAGCCAAGATAAAATTTATGAAAGCCAAGCAAGTAAACAACACAACAAACACCTTTTATTTATTATCGTTAGAAAGCGATATTTTTTACCTGTGTGTTTATGAATGTTTTGTGTGTATGTGTGTGTGCTTGATGTATGTTTTCCTTGTATTTTTCCGGAGTACACAACACAGAAATGCAGTAAATAAATAAATAATAAAATAAATAAATAGAAAGATAAAAATAAATAAATAAACAAGTTTGTGGAAAAATTTGTGAGAGAAAATGTTTCCTGTATGATGATGTTAAACATGCTCACAAAATACTTTTATATTCAAAAATAAATTAAAATTTTGCTTTTCAATGCTTTTAAAAGTGTCTTAGTGATTTCAATTTAAATTGGCCATTGAAGTCGGATCAACGTTTGCTTATAAAATATTATGTTCAGCTTTTAAATCGAGCTCATTTCGAAACCTTCAGCTTTTGAATCGAGCTCGTTTCTAAACCTTCAGCTTTACTGTGACTTCAGATGCTTAACTTTTAGCTATGCGCTTCGTGTACACTACATAGGTTAGCGTTGGTTAATTTTTATTTTGTGTGAGTGTATACTTAGCGCATATCTAAAAGTTAAGCACATGAAGCCGGCCTTAGAATCTAGCTTGTTTCGAAACCTTCAGCTCTTTAATCGAGCTCGTTTCGAAACATTCAGCTTTTGAATCGAGCTCGTTTCTAAACCTTCAGCTTTTGAATCTAGCTTGTTTCGAAACCTTCAGCTCTTTAATCGAGCTCGTTTCGAAACATTCAGCTTTTGAATCGAGTTTGTTTCGAAACCTTCAGCTTTTGAATTGAGTTCGTTTCGAAACCTTCAGCTTTTGAATCGAGCTCGTTTCGAAACCTTCAGCTTTTGAATCGAGCTTGTTTCGAAACCTTCAGCTCTTTAATCGAGCTCGTTTCGAAACATTCAGCTTTTGAATCGAGTTTGTTTCTAAACCTGCAGCTTAAAATTCGAGCTCGTTTCGAAACCTTCAGCTTTTGAATCGAGTTTGTTTCGAAACCTTCAGCTTTTGAATTGAGTTCGTTTCGAAACCTTCAGCTTTTGAATCGAGCTCGTTTCGAAACCTTCAGCTTTTGAATCGAGCATGTTTCGAAACCTTCAGCTTTTGAATCGAGCTCGTTTCGAAACCTTCAGCTTTTGAATTGAGTTCGTTTCGAAACCTTCAGCTTTTGAATCGAGCTCGTTTCGAAACCTTCAGCTTTTGAATCGAGCTTGTTTCGAAACCTTCAGCTTTTGAATCGAGCTTGTTTCGAAACCTTCAGCTTTTGAATCGAGCTTGTTTCGAAACCTCCAGCTTTTGAATCGAGCATGTTTCGAAACCTTCATCTTTTGAATTGAGCTCGTTTCGAAACCTTCAGCTTTTGAATCGAGCTCGTTTTGAATTCTTCAGCTTTTAAATCAAGCTGATTTCGAAACCTTCAGCTTTTGAATCGAGTTCGTTTCGAAACCTTTAGCTTTCGAATTGGTGATCCTTCGATTGCTTCAACTTTTGGATTGGTGCTGTTTTAAGTTTATCAGGTTTGACTTAAATCAGTTTCAAATTGTAACAAATAGTTTAAGAACGGTTGAATTCCCATTAAAATAGATTTTTGTTTCCTTTCAATATCCGGTAAAATTCATAGAATTATTTTTAACTTCAAGCATTTCACGGAATTCCATGAACAAACTCTTTTAAACGATTTATGTTTAACCTTGAACTTTTCCATGTATTAAAATACACATTTTCAATGGTTCATCTTCAATGTATATTATTCAAAAAAATAAAAAATTATAATTTGAGTGACTCCATAAGTATTAACAAGCAATTTCTTTACAAATAAAATATCAAATATTCAAAGTTTTCTTTTCCTGCATTCATATTTATTTCATTGAAAGAAAGAGTAAGTACTGTAAAATATTTTTATGGCTTCTTATATTTATTAATATTTATATAATTTTTTCCTTTTTCTTTTGCTCCTCTCAATATCTTTTGGTTTGTTTGTTAAACAAAATCACAATCAATGAATAACCAATACGCTTCATTTCTAATGGAATCATTCATATTTTATTCTTTTTTTTTGGTATTCTCAGATTTATTATTGAGCCAAAAAAATCATTTATTGATTCTTGAATTATTATTTTTTTCTTCTTTATTGAAAAGGGATAAGAGCTTGTGTAACCAAAACTCTTCTCTAATTTTAATATTAAATCAGTAATAAAATTCATAATAAATATTAGAAAAATGTAACAAAAGAACAAAATAAAATGTTTTATCCAGATTTAATTTATATTCATGATTCGATTGGTCTTCTATGAAATTGAAAACCATGAAACCAATTTTTTTTCTATATTTTAAATAAAATCTAAAATATTGAATTGATCTGATTTAATTTGATTATATGGTGTCATGGTTTCATTTCGCAATGTAATAATGAAATTATAACAAAAAAAAAACAACAAAATACGAAAAATTTTCGTATTGAATTTCGTTAGACGCAAATGAAATGTTTATTTTTATTTGAAAAATTTAATAATTGAATCAAAATTTTAATATAAAGTTGTATGTAATGGAATTTTATCGAGATATTTTACAATTTTGGTTTTTAAAAACACGTTTGTATCGGGTTTCAGTGTTTATTTTAAATTTAATAATTAAATGTTTGTATATTTATTGATCATGAAAATTATTCAGATATTCATGGAAAAAGGAGGTCAGGCGTAATGAAAAGGACGAACACGTTGATTGAGTATTTTCGACCTGGATCTTAAAAGGTATTTGATTTTAACTTTTTGGACTTGAAACTTACTTTTAGCAAATTCCCGTTCCGCCACTAAACTCTTCGTTCAGTGATAACTTTTTACCCTTACTTTCAGCGACGGGTCTGGCCAAACTCCTAACTATTATTGAGTAAAAAAGTCATGTTTTTGAATTATTGAATTATTTAGATTGAATTATCAGAAAATAAGGAACATTATACAAGAAAAAAAGTCAATTTGACAAAAAAGAAATTAGTACTTAGTTGGGTAGCCCTTTAATGCGATTACAGCGACACAACGTGATGGCATAGAGTCGACAAGCTTGACCAATTGTGAGTGAGGTATTTTATTCCACTCTTCTTGAAGAATACCGAGCATTTGGCGATTTTTTTGACAAATTTCTAGTACGCACGGTTCTATCAAGCACTTCCTAACGATGTTATATGGGGCTTAAGTCTTGACTTTAATTTGGCCATTCTAAAACTTTTATTTTGAGCCACTTAAAAACTTCCTTCACATGAGCACTGGTATGCTTAGGATCGTTATCCTGCTGATAGATCCATCCCCTTTGGAATCACGAGCAATTGGAAGCATTTGGTTCTTTACAATAGAACCATACATTTTTCTCTCCATACCTTAACACTTCCTCCACCATGCTTTACAGTTGGTAAAATATACGAATGTGGTTCGGTTGCTTTTTCTGACGTCGAATATGAGAAAATCTTTCGTTTGAAAACAACATAAATTTACTTTCATCGCTCCACAGAACTTTTGACCACTCGACGAATGTTCAATTCAAATAAGCTTTTGCAAACTTTAATCGGGTCCTTCTGTTTTTATGTGAAAAGCGTGAAAGCTGTATCAACCTTATTACCACGGATTTTTGAAGGTCCCAATCGATATAAAAAAAACCATTTAGGCAATAAAAATATATTGATTTTCTCAAATGAAAAAATGAAATAAAATTATTTCGCAAAATACTATTGAGCGGCACTGTATTTAGGGGCCTAGCCAGACCCTGTCGCTGAACCGAGGGTTAAAAAAGAAACCAAATTCATTTTTTCAGAATCAAATGTAGTTTTTTTATTCTCGCGTAATTGAATACAGATTTAAAATTTTAATTTCAAAATCACTTCGATACACTCGCCTAATTTCGTAACATTCGATTCCATAGAAAATAAATTTTATTCTTCTATTCATTCATTTTGGAAAAAAACTTTTCATCAATAAATAAGAGAGCTTTTAAAATTGAATTAAAATGAACAAATAATACTTTCGATATTGAATAAACACATTTAATGTTCTCTCTATAAATAGACATACAAAATTTGAAGAGATTAGGAAAAGCCTCTAGTAAGTAAATATCAAATAATACTGAACATGTTGACGCATTAAATACTTCAATTAATTCCTTGACATAGAAACGATCGATTTTTACTTTATAATAACAAAATTTTATGTCATTTTATTTTTTACGTTTGTACGTGAAAAGTTCAAAATAGACACTGAAATGAGAGAGATTTAAATTTATAATTAAATAAAATGATTTTCCGTGAAAAACCTCAAATTAAAATTGAAATATGAGGTAAATGGATTTGTTTTGATATTTGATTGACAATAAACTGAAATTGAAAAAGTTATTTTTCATACTCGGCGTATCTGATACTCAAATCGATAATTTACATTTTTTTCTTTGTTAAATTGTGATGTGATGTAAAAGAAATTCAACATCTTCATGTATGTGAATTTATGAAAAATTGTGTACATCAAAATATATAAATCAAGTTTAATCATACGTTAAATTGTTGTTGTTAGTCGTTTGTCAAATAAATTAGAAACGTATGTCTGCTTCTTAACTAAATTATGTTGAATGAACAATAATAAACATGTGAACTTAACACACACACACATTCACACACACACACGCATCATTAATGGATAAAGAAATAAATCTTCTAATATTGTATGGAATATTTGAAAATCTTTTCATGCTTCAATGAAATGTGTATGTGTCTGTGTGTGTTCGTTTTCTCTGATATTTGTTTATGCTGACATATTTTTTTTAGATGTATATTTGATACAATACTTATAATAATAACAATAAAAGACCAGAAACACAATGGATAAAAGTATTATAATGTTAGAACATATTGTAATAATAATAATAATTATTAAGTAGAGAGAATTTTCTTTTTGTTGTGAACCACACAACTGAACAATAGATATGTTATTTATTTTGTTACTTTGTCATAGTTCAAGGTGAAAGGATTTGAAAATGGAAAATTACAATACAAATTGAAGGAAAATTACAGTTCTAAAAATGGAATTTGCTTTGATGTATAATTGCTGACTAGGAAAAAAAGAGATGTGGCGTTTTTCGATCAAAGTTTTTAACTTAAGATATTTGATTGGTACAATTAAAATGGCTATTTATCAAAATCAATGACAATGCACTTTAAAGACCATGTGATTAAATTTTAGATATACATACATACTAGCCATTCATTCAAGACATACTAGCCAATTTTTAATAAATATTTTATTTTCTTTTATTCACATCACCTAATCCTTGATAGAAGCTTATGGGACTGCCAGTAAGATAGTTCTCAAGTGATTCGAACTTTTGCAAGCAAAAGCCCTAAAACTTATTTACAATTTACCGAGGAGAACATCGACTTTTGGAACTTTATAACCGAGTTAATATTTTTAACAATACATCGCTGAAAGCTCAATATTATGCTGCAATCACGACATGACTCGACATTCGCAAAGAAGATTATGGAAAAGAAGACAAATTCTAATATAGTAATTAAGCGAAATCGTCCCACTAGAACATCACGAAATCTCAGGCTATTTATGGTTCTTAAAGTAAGCACTCAAGCCGGTGTGCGAAGATTTACAATGTCTTGCTCCTAGGCAATTCCGTTGACGGCTTTTATGACTCAACCATTGGCCAGTAAAGAGAACAGTTTATTGTTATTTGTGGTCTAATGAAGAGTTTCTAGTCAATGCCATTGAATGCAATTCCTAGTTATGATGAAGAATCTAATCTTTATCCGTTATTTGTCATTTTAACATACTTATCAGTAATCATCCATTTATAATCATTTTTGTCATTCTGCGGGACGGTTGAAGATTGTTAATTCTATCTGTCATTATTTTATGCACACCGTTTAAAACAACACTAAGTGAAAGTTACTTGTATCTCACTACAGAATGAGCATCGTTAATGGACTAGCCTACTGGCGAACCATCGAGTTCATCCAGGCGATTTAAAAAGCCAAATTAAATGTTTTCCTGGTTAATGCTAAGTTTTCCTTCTTTTGATATCTGTGGGATATTTTAGGGTTTTCTATTGGAGAGGTAATGGGTCACTCTGATTGGTTAGTTTTTGGATCCTTTTGAACTCAAACATAACACAGATTCGTACATGTAAACCCTTAGTAGCATAAAGACCTTTGTATCGAGACTAAAGCAGAAAGAAAATTTCCGCCCTTGCTTCTCGACAAAGGTATCTGTGTTCATGATGTGGAAGTGTTTGCTTGGGGAGATTCATTTTTTGAAGAGTTTCTCAAAACCTAATACAATTGCTTTTCAAAGTAGATTTATTAAGGGATATAGAGTTCTAAAAAAAAAACATCTTCACTTTTATGATGGAATCATGTCTGGGAAAGTACTCATGCAAAGTGATACCACACAATCAAGCATGCTTGAGACAGACACAAAGATGGGCAACTGTCTCTTCTTGTTCAGAGCAGCATTTGCACATAGTATCTGTTGAATCAAAGTTACTTAGAGACGAAAATGTCTAGAGTACAATTACCAGTATAAAACCAACAACAACTCTGAGCTCAGTAACGATTAAAACTAATCAGATAAACTGATATCAGGTTCCTTGATTAAAAGGCGAGTCTGCCTAAGAGTACCCACCTGATTGGACCAGCATTCCCGGAAGAGTCTAACCTCTCTAGCCTTCCTATAAGAATACATGAAGGTCAGAGAAAGTGATATAACCGTTTCTGGAGCATAATTGATGGCGGAAATGCAATTTCTAGCAAGTATATCAGCTAATTCATTACCATGCACATTTCTGTGTCCTGGTATCCAATCCAAAGTAATTTCGTTATAACGAAATAGATCTTGAAGTTCAGTTAAGCACTACTCTGGAAAGATTTTTTGTTGAAACCCGAGAATCTGAGTAGAGTAATCATTTAACTTTGTACTCTTCACAGGAGCCACTTCTGAGTTAGCCTCCGAATGCCAGTTTTGTACAAAATCTGTATTAATTGGGTGTCCGCCCCAACCAGAGGGGGTTGTGGATTTCTATACGAACTGGCTACTTGTCGGTACTTACTTTGTCTTTTTATGTGCATCTTTGATTGTTTGAACGCATGGGGGTTGACATTTGGTGAACTGACATCACACTACGTAAATTAATTCTTAGTTTAAATTTAAAATTTAATTAAAAATCAAAATTTGATTAAAATAGTATGGTTGACTCTTTTAGAGACTTTTAGTCACTGTAGTAAACAATGATGAAGAAAACGTCTTAATTGAATCTAGAGTTAATCTGTATGGAAGTCAATACTTTTACGGATTTACTGTCGTTACAGATGCAAGTTTTGGCACCAACAATCTGCAATGTCTTCAGTTGTCGAATAAATCTTTCAAGAATCCACAAAATATCTGAGGAAAAGAAATTCATTTAAACATTTCAAGTAACGCGTAGGAAGTGCACGAGGCGCTTAAATGTAGCTTTTCTTATTCTTATTTAATTTTTGTTCATTTATTTTCGCAATTTCTTGCCATATTATTCACAAAATTTGACAAATTCATTCATGGTCTATTTTTATGATCCTTGAAAAAAAAAACACAAAATTTAAACGAAAAAGACAAACAAAACAAAACAAGAAAATGAAAAAAATAGATGACTTATTAGATTTTTTTTTTCGTTTCAATGTAATCAACATAAATTTGTTATTTTTGCTATTTAATAAAAAGATTTTGAAATTATTCAGATTCGAGCACATTATCCATGAAAAACTTGTATTTCGGGTACTTTAAAGTTGTAATTTGACTGTTATTTTCATAAAATGCACTTACATTCCATATCTTGAGAAGATTTTTGATGTTAACTTTATTTTTTATTTCAAATGTCTCTAAGCCGAAGTAAATACATGGCACATGGAAGTAAACAAACATCTTAAAATTATTGTTATTATGTATAAAATATTTGTCTTTGTTCTTGTATTAGGCAAAACTTGAATTTTGTTTTTTTTTCATGTTTCCATGTTAAAGTCACTTAATTTTCGTGGCGTATGAATATAATTGGATGATATATTTATTAGCCTTGTTTAATAAGGTCTGGAAAAGTATTTGTTTTAAATAAAAGCAAATCTGTTGACAACACTCAGCCAATGAAAAAGTTGTGAATTTAAAGAATTTTGTTTGTGTTTCAAGACATTTTTAATGTTAATTTTTATAATTCCATTAAATTTTGTGTTAAATAATTCTCGTTTAAGTCCCGAGTAATTTAAAGTTTTTGAACAAGTAAAATAAAAAGAAAAAAATTTTAATACAAACAAAAGAAAACTTTTGATATTTTCAAGGAGCTATTTGGTCTTAAATTTAAATAAGAACAAAAATACTTTACTAAGATGATGTTTCATGTCGTGTTTCACGTCTGTTCAAATTTTATAAGTATGATTTATATTTTTTTGTTCCTTCGCATAATAATAAAGTTGAAAAATATACAGAAAAAAAAGACAACAAGACAATTGTACACGAGATATCATTTAAAATATTTTTAATACAGAGATATGTTTTGCTGATAACAAACATTATTAGAATAAATATGAAATTTACTTTAAATTCTCATCTTCTTTTATACATTCAATGTCGCATCGCGAAGCGAAACATGAAATATTGTTTTTCTATTTCATTTATTTATCACGATTGTTATTATTTTTATCATTATATTTTATCATCAAAATTTGACACATTTTTTTGGTGTCTATTGAGAAAGTTTTTTGTAATCTGATTTTATTTTATTTTATTTCATTTGAATTTGTATTTAAATTAAAGTAAAAATAATGATTTATATGAATTTTCGCCATATTTTCTTTGATCTCACATTACACCGAAAATAACAACGAAATTAAAGTTAAAATTAATGAGTGTCAAAGAAAAATTTCAAATAAACTTGAAGATTATTATAATTTTTTTTTGTGTTTTTGAGATTTTAATGCCAATTTAAACTGACAAACAAATATTTAAATGTGATACATCTGTTTCTCATCATTTAGATATGTCATACACAATTTAATCTTAACACACATGTACCAAAGTGTATAAATGATTAGTATTTTTATGTTCAATCCTTTGACTGTCAGCTTGGATAATCCTCTTAAAAAGAATTTTTGCACAGTGTGTTGATGAAGATTTGCTTTATGAAAATGTCTCAGAATTGTCTTTGAATTTTTTTTTGTGACCCAATTTTTTTGCAATTTACGGTTTTCTCGCGAAACGCGATTTAGTGACATTTTTCAATGATTGACGACATTTTTCAATGATTGGCGACGTAATTTTTAATGAATGGCAACATTTTTCAATGATTGGCGACATTTTTCAATGATAAACGACAAGTTTTGATTGATCAGCGACATTTTTCAATGATCAACGACAATTTTTCAATGATTGACGACATTTTTCAATGATCAACGACAATTTTTTAATGATTGACGACATTTTTCAATGATCAACGACAATTTTTCAATGATTGACGACATTTTTCAATGATTGGCGATGTAATTTTTAATGAATGGCAACATTTTTCAATGATAAACGACAAGTTTTGATTGATCAGCGACATTTTTCAATGATCAACGACAATTTTTCAATGATTGACGACATTTTTTAATGATTGGCGACATTTTTCAATGATTAACGACATGTTTTCAATGATGGGCGACATGTTTTAATGATTAACATCATTTTTTCAATGATTTACGACATTTTTCAATGATTGGCGACGTAATTTTTAATGAATGGCAACATTTTTCAATGATTTGGGACATTTTTCAATGATAAACGACATATTTTTAATGATTAGCGACATTTTCAATGATTGGTGACAGTTTTTAATAATAAGCGACATTTTTTACATGATTACGATGATGGTGGACGCACGGTATGACCACGCACAGTACCTGCATTTTTTTCAAAAAACGCTCAAAATTGAGTGTATTTTGTTCTATTAATTTAATCACTCACCATAATTAGTCTTGAAACTGCCTGAGCATTTTCATGGAAATGAAAAATTCCACTTAAAATTCTCTGATCATCAATTTTAACGCCTAATTATGATAAATTTTTGACAGTCACCATAGACATATAAAACCCACTTAAAATGTAGATCTCCAATTAAAAGATAAATTTTTCCTTAATTATGATTTTTTTGTAAATTTATTCAAAACACTTAAAACGAAAATGACAAATTAGCAGACAAGTGCAATATGTTGATTATTATTATTTCTATTTTTTTTTTTTATTATTTTCCCCTCGACAAAATTTCTAGAATTAAAATATAATGAATAATAACATTTTTCTTTTTTTCTTCTTAATTTTAACAATATAATCTTAGATATTTGTGCGTGAAGAATGTAATTATAATAAATGTAATACTAGATTGAACAAGATTGAGTGGAAAAAATAATAATAATAATAAAAAACGAATGTAAAAGTAGAAAAAAAACAATCTCATTAAAATTAATGATATGCTAAAAATATCACACTTCACGCAAAACTCCTCCTTGTAACATAATGGCATGGAATTGAAAGGCGATTTATTTTTTTTTATTCTGATTTTAATTTCTTTTCTTTTCTCTTATAACGATGAGAGGCTTCAGAGTGTTTATTACATTAAGTCAATTACAAGAAAAATAGTTCTTTGAAACAGGTATCAGTTTGAAGAAGAAAATTTAATTATTCCCTTCTCTAACGGTCATGAGTCTCTTGACAATTCTGTTTCATTATTTTATTTTATATTCATAGCGTTCATTGTAAAATGAGAACAATAAAAAAAATTGGCTTCTCTTTGTATAAATAATTTTCGTATAACAGTGAACGTCAAAGATGATTAATGTTTAAAATTTCCAGACAGACCATTTTTTTTATGTGTCTTGTTTAATATTTTTTTTGTGTGCAATGGGATTTTTCCCATACATCTAAGAATTATCTAAATTTTTAAAAAACCTATTTTTTTTCATTCTGAGCATCATAAAATTTCATTTGTGCTAGTTTTATTTTTTTTATTTAAAATTTCAAAGAAATTCAAGACAATTTATATGTGTAAAAGCAAATATTGTAACAAGCCTAACTTTTTGTTTGGGTACTTCAATTATCCTCAATGGGATTATTTCATTTAACCTGCAGCATTTTGTTATAAATTCAGTTTTTGTTAAAAACATTTCATTCATTATGTAACAATAAAATTTATGAATAAGCATCAAACAATTTGAAGTGCTTCAAGTCGAAATGCAGTGCAATATGAAACTGCTGCTGAAAAGAAGTGAATTAGGGTTGTAAATGTACTTTTTCATTTTGTGATGTTCGGGAAAGTGGTAGGTTTTTACACTTTGGATTAAAAAGGACTAAGGTATAAAGCTTAGGGGATTGTACGGTGCAATGGTTACCGAGTTGGATTACACAGAGTAACAAATAAACCAGACCTCATTCGCATGGGAAATCCTTTTAGGATCTGAAAGTACACACTTAATAATGAACTTTGGCGTTTACAGAATGTCATTTTCTCATATAGTTTTTTTTTTATAATTTTTTTTATATTTTCATATTTTTGTAAAAATATTGATTTCGCTGTCAAACACGGCGAGGTATATATCATACTGATGAGAAATCCTTAATAAGCCTTCCATTTTTCCGTTTACAGATTGGTGCTAGCACATCTAGTTTTTTTTTAATCACTTATTTAAATTTGAAGATTTCCTCTTTTATTTACTATGTAATTTTTCTGAGTTCTATATAAATAAGGGGAAATCTTCAAATTTAATAAAAACGATTAAAAAAAAAACTAGATGTGCTAGCACCAAGCTGTAAACGGAAAAATGCAAGGTTTATTAAGTACTATCAGATCTCAAAAGAATTTCTCATCAGTATGATATGAACCTCGGCGTGTTTGACAGCGAAGTCAATATTTTTACAAAACTATGAAATAATAAAAAAAAATTATTAAAAAAAAACTAGATGACATTTTGACATTCTGTAAACGCCAAAGTTCATTATTAAGTGTGTACTTTTAGATCCTAAAAGGATTTCCCATGCGAATGAGGTCTGGTTTATTTGTTACTCTGTGTTATCAATCTTAAGGTTGGCAGTTCGATTCTCGCTTCGGCCATTAAACTTTACAATCTTAAATGCAACTTTTTCTGGCTACACAATTTGAGTTAAAGGCTAGATAAAGGCGGCGACTACTTGCGATGCCAGGATAAAAGTTAAATTCTTCGGATGTTGATAACGGGTATGCACAATGGACCCGACTGATGGCCAAACAAATCTGATCTGATCTGAAAGGTTTAACTGGGTAGGCAGGTGAAAGTTTGACAGCTCTTTTTATATAGATACACATACGAAAATGTCAAAAATCTTGTACGTAATCATGAATTGTCAAACCCTTACCTGCTGACCTAGTAAAGCTTAGGGTTGATGAATCGTATGAACAAAACAGGACCTTAGGGAACTGTGATGCTGTCTTTTGAATCCTTAACTGCAAACAGAGTTTCTTGAATACTGCTTAAAATACAAAACTGACTGTATACTCAAAATAAAATAATTTTATACAGCTAAATCATTGGATTCTAAACGCATATTTGAAATGAAATGCAATAAGATTAACTGTTTTCCACGAAACTTGATATTTTAGGACAATACAATAAGAAAACATGTTACAAATTTTTGACCCTCAAATCGAGGTGACATACGTCATCATGAGAATATTAAGGCAATCAGCTCTTACTTAGAACGTCTTAGGATTTTATAAGACGTTTATCACATAAGTACGTCTGACCCTATAGCAAAAGTATTTGAGAGGCGGGTTTTTACGGCGGGGTCAATTTGACTTTTATACATTGTAGGCTTAGCGATTTCGTTCTCAGGGAACAAAAGATGTTTGCTCCTGTCCCCGCTTATAAAACTCGTTAATCAGTCTCTGAGTTTGTAGGAGTTATGTGATTTTTAACTAGGCTGAAGTTATCAACGACCTTGGTAGCTTTGGGGAGAAGTTTTTCGGACCCCTTGGACCCTAAAATTGGACCAGTTTTTAGGTTTTCATGAGTATACAGATAGTTAGGGGACTAAAAAATACAGCCATTCATACCGGGGTTTTCCATTTGGACCCACCAGATGACGCTGGTTGCCTAAAAACTGACCAAAATAACACTAAATCCCTTTCAGGACCTTCTGGAAGGTCCAAACGAAAAACTCCGGTATAAATGGCTGTATTTTTTAGTCCCCTAACTATCTGTAAAATCACCAATGACTTTTTCCTTCGAAAATTTTTTCAGGAAAGCCAAAAACTGACCAAAGTCTAAAGCTCATAGTTGATTTTTTAATTTTCACGGAGAAAAACATTGATAAACAGCAAAAATTTAAAATCAGGATAAAAGTCGATAATGACACTTGGAACGTGTCGGGGGAGGGTCCAAAAAACCCCTCCTCAGAGTTGCCAAGGTCGTTGATAACTTCAGCCTAGTTGATTTTTATCAATTTCATCGAAATTCGAAAGTAAGATTTTTAGAGCATTAAAAAAAACCCTTTTTTAATCCAAATCTTCCCCTCCCATATTTCACTCAAACCTGAAAACACTCAATTGATTTGAAATGGCCTTTAAATTTCTATTTCCATTTCATATATATTTATTTGAATTTACTAACGTAAACATTTCAACTAACATAAAGTTTTCAAATTACTTTACATGAAACATTTCGCCTTTCATTCCATATTTTTTTTTGCTCTAAATTTTAAATGGTAATCCATATCCTATCATAACTTTATCTTAGTCCTACCATTACATGTTTTTCTCATCTTATCATTATTATTACATAAAATTTATTTATAAATATGCTTATATGCCATTGAATGTAAAATGCAAAATATTTTGTCGAAACTAGAGCCTAATTTATTTTATGTTTCTCATACATATAACTTTTAAAAGGAATTGAAAATACAAAGACTTTATGAGCACACACACACAAACACACACACACACACACAGACAATATTAGCATACCTTTGAATACTTAAAAATGTATTTTAAATGCAATTGTAGGAATTTCTACAAATGCAAATGCAATGTGTACAGGATTCTATGGATATTATATGATATTAAGAAGCATGTTCACATGTTTAGAAAATATTGAGAGGATCATCTGACTCATAAACAAGAAGATGATGATGCATTTAAAATAAATATTTGTTGTATTTTCTGCAATATTATATACAAAACATTAACACTTTTCTACAAATTTTGTTCATAAAATGTGGGAAAACATGAATTTTACCATGTTTATATTGCTTTTCAAAAAAAAAAGTTTCCTATTTGTTTGATATTTGTGTGTGTGTGGATGTTTGCTTTTTAACATACACATTTCATTCCATGTATCATCACACGTTGTTGTCAGACTCCTGTATTTTCATGTAATAATTTAAATAATCGTATTTTATTTCATGTGTTCAAACAACATCATCATAAACTAAAAAGTAAAGACTTTGACAAAACAAGGATATCTGTAAACAGACACTCACAGACACACATGCACACATGCAAGGATATGAAAATTGATTGAATTTAAATTGTGAATGGTCTCTGTGGTGCTTATTAAAAGGTGTTAAGATCTGAATAATGAATTAATTTATTTGGTCATTTGTGTGTGTGTCTGTACAGGTACACTGTGTACGTGTATGTGAATGTTTGTACAAGCCAAAGGTGAAAACATTTAAGATTTGATTTGACATATTAATTAGAAGTCAAATTATGATTTTAGTTTGATTGCATTTGAACAACAAAAATATTTGAAGATATATCCTTTGAATATTATTTTCATATATTTCAATATAAAAAGGAAAAGCATGTGCCTTAAAATGATACCTTGATCCATTCATAATACAAAGAACAAAGAAAAAGTAAAATAAAATAAAAATAAAGTGAGATCGTATTTCATTTTCTTCCATTATACCTTAGCTCAATTCCATTTGAAAGACAAAAACACTCGTAAAGAGGAGAAAATCACATAAAAAAAGTAAGAAAAATATGAATAGTACAAATGACAGGTCATCTAACACACTGACACATTCTATTATCTATAAATTTCACCTTTTTATTCTTCTTCTTTACATTTTATACATCTTAAATCTCTCTCACATAAAATAAAAAATATAAAAAAAAATTGCAAAAGAAGGAATAACAGTTTTATTGTATGTTGTATGTGTTACTTTTTTTCTGTTCCAAAGATATGTTGAAAGAAATTAATAGGAGAGCTATATTTCACATGTTATGACCTGATTTATTTGAGAACACATGGTTCGATATCATTCATTGTATTTTTATTTTTTTTGGGGGAATTTTAAAAGAAATGGATTGAATTTTTAAAATACAAACAAAAAGTTTTAACATGGAATTTCTTTTTATTTACATTTCATGTGTGTTTCAGATGTAAAATAAAATCAATATTTTATGTAAAAATTCCTTGAAATTTCATAAATTGTAAACAAAATTTGGGCAAAAAACATGTGAATTCATTGAACCACTGATTTCAGGGAGTGAGAGAAAAGTAAAACAGAACAAAAGATAAATAAAACACTTTTCCTTTGATTTCACTGTGCAACAAATAGAAAAAGAAAATATTTGGACTCAAAAATTGTTTTGTTTTCTTGAAAAGGAGAAAAAAATGAAAAATTTTGGGACTTACAATTTTTCAAAATCCCGTCAAAGAGTTGCGATATGAATTTTTGAAATTTTCCATTTAAATGACACACATTCGTCATCTCTCAGCACAGAGATTGAAAAAATTGCTCTTAATCATTTTGAGTTACATCGAAAACTTCATGACCTACAAAAAAAAAATAGTTGAATATAAGTAAGATTCCATTTTCAACTTGATTAAAAAAAGTATTCAAAAATATGAATTACTTAATCTTCCCACTTAAAACTTAAAATTCTGTTCACAACTCTAACATACAAAGAAATACTACAATGCTTAATACGAAGTAGAACCACCAATTTGACTTAATGTTCCTCATACATCGTAATACACATTCAAATTGAACACAAAGTACATGATTTTTGTAATTGAATTTTTTAAATTTAATATTTGAAAAGAAATAAAAAACATGGAATACGGTGATAGATTCAGTTTATTGACCGCACTCATCGGAATCGCATTAAAATCCGTGCTTTATATTATATAATAAAAAAAAGAAAATTTTATACTGGTAGCGTTGCGACAAAAATGAGATAATAAACTTCATTAATAATAAACATTTAAAATATTGGAAAAAAAATATATTACATGAAAGTGTGATAAAATTCCAATGAAATAAAATTTGCTGGAAAAAAAGTGAAATTTTAAAGCCCGGATCGCAAAATTGAATATAAAAAGGGATTGAACTTCTAATTATTTATTAGTGATTATTTGGATGTAAAAGTTATTTAAAGTGAAAATTCTCTTTAGTTAAATAATTGAAATAAAATGGCTTTTGTGCTTAATTTTATAGTTGGAACAGTTGTTATTTACGGTGGCGTATTACTTTGTAAGTGATTTTACTTTGACAGGTTAGATGAAGGACATTTTTAAAAAAAATAATTTTCAATTTAATTCCACAGACACAAATGCCCAAGTTGCCATCAGTAATGCGTTATTTTTAGGTGCTCCCCAGGTCTTCAATACAACAAAAGATGATTGTATTTGGAAAAGAGGACCCGAAAAGGATGAATGTCCTGATCCAAATATTTCAATTATACTTTACACAAATGAGGATTACATTTACAAAACATTGGTAAGAAAATAAAAAAATTTAGCGCATTACTTGAAAATGCCTGTCCGTCCGTCTGTTTGTCCAATCATTGATCTATGTCGCCAACCATTGAAAAATGTTACCAATCATTGAAAAATACTCCAATCATTTAAAACATGCCTCGAATCATTAAAACGTCGCCTGACCAATATGGTCGACATACTCAAAATGGCAAACTTACTCGAAAACGATATAAAAGCCAAAAAACGATATTTTAACCTAAATAACGATAAAACTCAAATTTAAAGATTTCTTTTCGGTCAGTCATTATTAACAAAACTGGCAAATTCTATGCTATGTATATCGTTCACGATCACATTTTAAATTTTTTATGTTGTTTTTACCAATTACACAAGATTACAAGTTTAAATCGCGTCAAAAAGTGCAATATGTCATAATTAAGATAAAACTTGTTGAGTATGATTATTGCAAGTTCTTGTACAATGTACATATTTGAATTACAGTTTGTCCAAAGATATTATTCAATCGTATTAAGTGCAATTTACAGTAAATTATAAATGTAACTGAGTTCAATGTTACTTGAAATATGCAATATTGAAAAAAAAAATTTAATGTTTATATAAATATTAATAGAGATATGCGTGCATTACTGGTCTTTAGTCAAATGTAATTAAATTACAGAAAGAAAAGTAATAAATTAAAAATATGTTTACAAAAAAAACCGCCCATTTTATGCTCAATAAATAATTTTAAATTAATAAGTAACAATCATAAATTCCTTCATACAATGTCGAAAAATTAAAAATTACAATTTTTTTTTCTATTATTGCTTTATTTCCGTTCAATTGTGGCTTGCGATAGAAAAAATTCTTAACCCTCAAAGACTGATTCACTTATAATTTTTCCTTTTAAATGGTATTTTTTAAAAATCCCAAATTTAACTCTTTCGCGCATATGGGGTCATATATGACCCCAACAGTTTTTTAATATTTTTATTTCAGAATAATTAAAATGACATTTAAATCAAGTTTTTTTCCTATCAAATAATGGAATAAACAGTTATTTTTCGATTTTAGCCTCACCAATCCTTATATTTTTCATTTTTGAATTAAAACAATTAAAAATCGTTGGGGTCATATAAGACCCCACATGCGCGAAAGAGTTAAAAAGAACTTTAAAAAATGGTTAATAGGTCATTTTAGTCCCACGTAGCAAAAAAGTGTTATTTTATAGACGTTCTGCTACAATTAATTTTATGTATCATTCAAAGCATTTAATTTTATTAAACATGATATTGGATTCGATAAACCGTCTTGTAAACTAAACGTAATCGTTGCACTTGATTTTCAAATTGCATGATCATTTTTTTCTGTATATTTAACTCAATTTAATGATATGTTGCATAAATGAAAAAACTTGATCAAACTGGTTTAACTCATTAACCGCCGCTCCTAAAATATTGAGTTTTGAACAAAAAGTTCTTCTATGATTTATTTTTTAGGTAAAAATGAACACTTTTCATTTCGATGAAAATTTTAGGTTTCATATAAAAATTTTACAGGAGAGCCAAAACAAAATACGTATAAGTCCTACACAAATACATACAGAAACATTGTACGAGAGAGAAAAAAATGCGACTTTTCTTAAAAGTTTAGCTCATAATTTTTTAATTTTTGGTTTAAATTCAAAAACCATGCAACTGTTTGATACAAAACATCTTAAATTAAGACTCTGAAAAAGATTGCCAAAGAAATTTTTTGATTTGAACGAGAAAAGTGACTTCAAAGAGGTGTTGTAAAAATACAACGCTCGCGATTAATGAGTTAATTTTATATCTTTCGAAGGCTAAGCAAAGAAGTTGCATATAAATCTTGTTGTACATGAACTAGAAAATGTCAAAGAAGTAATATTTATGATTTGTTTTGTTTTACGCTGTTTTTAGCTAATAAGAGAATAATTAATTGATTTTTTTTATTTTTCTTTGTAGTTTGACCCAAATGAACAGGATTGGCTTCTCAATAGTAAATGGAATTCGTCTAAGGAAAACATAATTTTGATACATGGATATGCGGGAGGTGATGACACTCTTCCGATTGTTGTCCTCAGAGATGGTAAATTGAACACTCTTAATTATAAACAAAAAAATCATTTAATATATATTTTTAGCTTACTTGAAACACGGTGATTACAATGTATTTCTGATTGATTGGGGAGCGCTTTCAAGACCACCTTGTTACATGGCCGCAGTTCATAACCTTCAGTCAACAGCACATTGTATTTCAACCCATTTTATTCAATTACGAAATTCTGGATTGAATGTTGAGAAAACGACATGTGTCGGTCATTCACTTGGTGCTCATCTCTGTGGGTTAATGGCCAATTATTTGAATTTCCGGATCGAGAGAATCATTGCATTGGATCCCGCTCGTCCACTAATTCGCCCTGGCAATAAAAATCGTCTTGATATAGGAGACGCAAAATCTGTTCAAGTTTTACACACAAATGCTGGATTCTATGGAGAAAGTGGGAAAATTGGTCATATCGACTTTTGTGTCAATGGAGGACGACGACAGCCGTATTGTGCTAATACGACAAGTAAGTTCAACTGTTTACATTCAATTAGTACATTCATTTTTATTATTATTATTACAGACATCAACCTTTGTAGCCATATTTGGTCAGTTTGCTATTTAGCTGAAAGTATATTTAATGGTGACACAATTGTAGCAGAGCCTTGTAGTAGAAAATGCCCGACAAATGTTCCATTGAATGCAATTCGTGAAGCGAGAGCAAGACGAGGCTTTGCAATTGGTTATTCAATTCCAATGGGACAGAAAACACCGTTAAGTGCAAGTGGCTCGTATTGTGTACGAGACTCAAAGCCACCATTTTGTCCCAAGAAACCAGGCGGCATAGGGGATGCAAGGTGTTGCATGGAAGCACCAGAATGGGATCCGCTACTGTAAAATTCGTATTTTGTTTGTTTATAAATTTAAATTTATGTTAATTTTAAGTGTGTACAATAAAAATACAAATAAAATAATAATTTAAATACTAATAATAATAAAAATATTTCAATCATTTCAATTTTTAAATTTATATCACGTCCACTTTATTATGCCATTGTTTTGAGAATATAGAATATAAACCGACAATTTTTTACATTTTTTTTAAATGTAAGTGAAATTTGAATAAATAACGGTAAAACTTCAAAAAAAATATTTATTTATTTATTTACTGATGGTTTCTTGACTTAGACGATCACTTTCAAACAACGGCCGTAATAAGCTTCTCAGACCTTGCTGACCTTTAGCATATGGTGGAAATGTATTTGTAACAATATAATACACGCCTCTGGCGCTGAAGTGAAAATTATAAATTTTCTTAAAAGAATTAAATAATGAAAACAAAAATTTCATACTCAAGGTTTGTATTTTCTCCCATTAAAGCGACGATATCTTGTTTCGGCAGTTTTTCACCATTATCATCATCATCATAATCTTCATCTGAATTTGGCTCTGAGTTATCTGGACACCATCCGAACAGGTATTGTAAGTATCCTGAACATTTCAATCCCCAAAATCCATCAGAGTTCCAAATCGATTCAGCAAAATACTCAGTGGCAAGCATATGGCTGCATAGTGGCCTATCTAAGGGTTAAATTGAATTTCATTGAAGTTTTTAAATATTTTACATTAAAATTTACTTCTTGCCCTTCTACATTGTGGCTGGTACTGTCCACCATTGATATAAAAGTCAACATGTCCACATGTTTCAATTTTTCCAAATAGTCCGGCATTTGTGTGAACAATATCAACAAAATCAGCATCAGTTTCATCCAACTTCCACTCATGATTTGTCGTGGCAAAAAACGGCAGTGCAGGATCAAGACCTGTGATACGCTTTAAAGACTTTCCCGTACTATTTTTAAGGGTATTACTTGTAAAGGCGACGACATGTGCCCCCAAACTAAAACCAATTGCATGGATTTTCGCAAAATCAAAATCTTGGCTGTTAATTTTCAGAGCTTTCAAAAAATTTGCGATACATTCACCTGCCTGGCGTGTATTGAATGCAGCAGTTGGATAACAAGGATATTTTGCTAATTTTCCCCAGTCGACAATTAAAACATTTGTCCGATTTCGTGCTAAGTATGCTGTTTCAAAAATATTTTAAAATTTTATAGAAATTTAATCTCAAAATTTAATTTAATTACCATTTCTAATTGATTTTGTTGCATTGAAGTCCAAATTCCCTGCATAACCATGTGCAATTAGCTTCATATCATAAGTTGGATCAAAATTTGATGGTAAAATCGGATTCTCATTATCCATTAAAATCGGAGCAGCTCTTGGTCGATCACTGGTGAACAGATAAAATTGAATTGTATTGTTTGTGCAAGGCTCCAAATATTGTAAAAGACAAGGACCAAGTTCCAAAATATGGAAAACGGCACTATTTGATATAAGGAGTACGATCATAACAGAGCGCAACATTATGAAAGTGTATGCAAAAGCAGATTTAAGCACAGCAAATGCTTATAATTGTCACGACAAGAACTAACTGATTTCATCGTGATTTATTTCGTATCATTCTTATAAAATGCTAAAATGAAGTGAATGCATCGTAAATATTGGCAACTAATGGAGTTGTTGTTTGAATACAAAACAACTAAGGAAGAATAAAAAAAAATGAAGAAATATTTAAACATATTCTAGGTCAATGTTATTTTAAGTTAACTGAATATGAGGAAATGAATAAGTTAGTTAGTGTTGAGAGATGACGAAATGCGTCATTTATATGGAAAATTTAACAAAATTCATATTGCAACTTTTTGACGTGAACTGTAAACGCCAACATTTTACATTTTTTTTTCTACTTTTGTGATATCTTAACTTTATTGAAGTTCTAATATTTTTTAAAATTTGTTGTACAGTGTTTTGCATCTCAAACCTTCTCTTCAAAATTTAATATAAAACATGTTTCATCTTCTACCACGTCGCCCATCACCATAATCAACATGAGTAAACATATCCCAGATGAACCTTTAACAACCAATAAATAACATATATCACATCATCGGTATATTAACCCTACCTTTGTCTCGATGATGATATGTAACTGTAGAGAAATCCATCTAAATAAAGTCAAATTGTTATGTAAGTACATATATATGAGAGAAAATGTTGCAAAATATAACATGATCAAATATTGACATGAAATCATATATGTAAATGAGCTGCTTGCTTCTGTTTAAATGTTATAAAATTGTAAACAAGGAGCAGAGAAGATACAATATTTTGTCTTGTTATCTTTCTTCTCATATTATGATGTTCAACACACACACATTCAATGGTGATCAAATGCAATCAAGCATAATTTGGTATGTTAAAGTGAATCATCCAGACTGATTGTATCGAAATTTTGAAGTTATACAGAAATGTGATAAGAAATTATGGGGTTTTTGGTTACAGTTTTATTGTGAGTCTGAGAGCAGAGAACCCGGGTCGATTATAAGGAATAAGGAATGCATTTTAAGACTCCTCTTAAGTTCAGAGAACACATTGATCGAATTGGTTTAGCGCCTGGTATGATGGTATGAATCTTGCGACGAGGGTTCGAATCCAGTTCTTGATATGAAAATTAATTTGTGTTTTTTGAATTTCAAATGTGCTCAAATTTTACTTAAAATACAAAAAAGTTCTGCTGGGATTTTTAGGGGTGCTAAGGGAACCCTTAGGACACGTGGATCGGGGCATTGATAAAAGGCGTTTACTGGGGAAGCTTCGTTTGAATTGACACCTATGCGATGGAATGCGATACATCCATCACTAAGCTTTGAGTTCCTCTCCATAGGATCCATTTATCTTCATACTTTAGACTATCAATCAGCCAGAATCGATTATATTACATCTGACTTGAAATATGAATGATTTGATGAAAATCTCTCTTCATGGTTAACCACATTTCGAATTCAATAAGTGCTGTGTGATGTTAACTGAGTCAATCCTTAAAATGAGAATCAATATAATTTCAGAGAAATTGAAGCATGATATTTACCTCAGAAATTCATCTGACCTCATGATATTGGAACAGCAACCTCTTAAATGCGGTTGTCTAGTAAATATTTTTCTTCATTTTCCCATTTCCATTTAAGTTCAATATCCAAAACTTTTGTACAAACGTATCATATTCGTAATTACATTTTCCTACAATTCTCACATCAATAGAAATTTCATTTTCACAAAGCTCGTATATTATATTTATATCTAAGAAATAATTATTGCTCACATATGAATAATTAAAATATCGAGAGATTTCCAATTTTCACCCAATTAAGAAAACTCATACTTCAAATTCTCCAATGACATACATTAAATTCATTCTCTCTGTGTGTCAATGGAGAAAAAGGTTAGGAAAAAGAGTCAAAATTAAGATAATATACACAATGTTGGATCTTAATTCATATCAGACCCTTGTCATCTTTTGAATATCACGCCATCCAAAATAAACATTAACTATTTAATCTCTTTCTGTTTCATTCAAGCCAAAAAAAAGAAACACAAAAAAACATTAAATGACTGATGAGATGCAATCAAGGAGAACCACGAGAATTTATATTAAAATTGATTGATGATATTTTTATTCACTACATTCAGCACCTTAACACATACACACAAGCACATAATCATTAACAAAAACTTGAATAAAATACATTTGAGTACTATGATTTGATATGTCACTTTTCCATCATCATCATTACATTACATTACACAGTCATGTCATTTTTTTAGGGAAAAATTAAAATAATAATAATAAAATAGGTTTTTTGCGTTATTTTTTTGCCATTATATTTTGTTTAGCATTATTTTTTCACAAATCATTAATAATATAAACAATCATAAGCGACTTAATACAAATAATAACAAGAGTATTAATAATATGAAAAAAAATTAAAACGTGATCGTGAACGATGTAGACGAGCGCATTTCTATGCATAAATTTTGCCAATTTTATAGACAATGACTGACCGAAAAAAAACTACAAATTTGAGTTCAATCGTTATTTAGTTTAATGATGTGCGACATTTTTGTCAATGATGTGCGACATTTTTTTCAATGATGTGCGAATTTTTTTCAATGATTAACGACATTTTTTCATTGATGTGCGACATTTTTTTCAATGAAGTGCGACATTTTCAAAAATTGGTGACATTTCTTTCAATGATGTGCGAAAAATTTTTTCAATGATGTGCGACATTTTTTCAATGATTTGCGAGATTTTTTCAATAATTTGCGACATTTTTTAAATGATGTGTGACATTTTTTCAATGATGTGCGATATTTATTCCAATGAAGAGCGACATGATATCAGACAGTGATATTAGACAATTTTTTAATAATGTGCGAAATTTTCTTCAATGATGTGCGACAGTTTTTTCAATGATGTGCGACATTTTTTCATTGACTTGCGAGATTTTTTCAATGATATGCGACATTTTTCAATGATTGGCGACATTGACACAGACAGACGAACACACTGACCGCCCACAATGCCTGCATTTTCAAGAAATGCACTAAAAACACAAAAAAAAAACAAGTTATGATGAAAATTGTTTTTTTATTATAAATAATTTTTTTTCTCTTTGTATTTACATTTCGACTCGGACTTGGAGAAGTTTTGTGAATCATGTGGGAATTATGGTCATCATCTTATTTGTATATTTGAGCACCAAAAAAAAATAAAGGTTAATATTGTTTATTTTTTTTCTTTATCTGTAATAAATTGTCGAATCGTCACTTTCCATAAATTTTTTGTTTCTATTCAAAGTGAGAATAAAAATGACCAAGTTTTGTTTGGAGATCAGAGGTGTTAAAACTCGAGAGATTTATTTATTTGAATATTTTTGCTTATCACATTCATATATGAACAGAAACACACATAAAACTTTTATGATTTGTTTGATTGGATAATTTTGGTTTAGGATCACATTAAATTACATTGGAAAAATACCACAACATAAATATTTGATTCAGATAAAACCACAAAAATGAAAGACAAAAACATAGTTTTTTTTGACAAGGTCATTGTTTTTTTTTTGTCCATTTTTCATTATTGTGAATGAAATACAATACAAACACACAAAAAAAAAATTACATAAAATAAAGAAGAATCATCTCTTATATGGAAATTATTCTTTAGTGGTATCTCCCATGATAATACAAACGCCCTTGTCTTGTCCTGTCCTGTTTAATTCGAGTGTAATCTTGTTATGTGTGTAAATAATGAAAATAAAAATATATAAGAAAACTTTCCTAAAATAAGAAATAAATGTAAAAGGAAGGGAGAGAGAGAAAAATTATGGAACAATTAAGATGATGATCTTAACAGTAAATTCCAGCATATTTATATAACAATTAAAATTTCAAAAGAAAAAATTATTTCCAAAAGTATTTTTACAAGTTTTTTTAAATGAAAGAATACTTAAAAAATTAATAAAAAAAGATAAAGTGCTTGAATTTTTTGTTTTGATATAAAAATGTACTGAGATAAAAAAAAAAAACATGAAAAAGATATTATTTTACTTTTAAAAAAATTTAAGGTTTTTTTTTATTTTTACATTTGTAAGCAATTTTTCCTTTCATGCATTTGAAACCAGTTAGATTTTGATATGAAGTAAAGGTCTGCTTTAAATAAACATGAAATATATGAATGAAAAGTACTTAAAAATTTCTGATTTAACCTTAATTTGGATTTTTCAATTGGATTCAAAAAATTGTGAAAATTTGACAGTTTTCACTAAACAGTGTTGCCACTTCAAATTTATTTTTTTTTTTAAATGTGGCATATTGGAATTTAAATCGATGGATTTTTGAAACTTTTTACATTTTTTGGTTTTTAAGACAAAACTGAAGAGTCGTTAATTTTCTACTATTATTCTATAAAAATTAGAAAAACTGGCAACACTTCACTTCAATTCATTTTATGAAAAAAAATTTAAAAAATGAGAACTTTATGTTTTAAGAAAGTGCATTTCAATGGGACTCGTTTTATTTTTAAATATAAAAATGGGATCAAATAATGAATTTAAGCTAGCTATGAGATTGGGCTCATGGATTGGCCTTTAGAGGCTCCAAAGGCTAAAAAAATCGTTAAAAAACGGTAAAAAATTTTAATAATTTCTTATTTTTTGGGAGCTTGAAAACCATCATAAGCCCAAAATCCCAAATTTTCTGAAAATATCAAAATTTTCAAAATTGCGGAATATTTTTAAATATTTCAAAATAGCGGGATTTTAAAAAATTAAAAAAAATTAATTTTAAAAATTTTTAATTTCATTTTAAAAATTTTTAATTTAATTTTAAAAATTTTTAATTTAATTTTAAAAATTTTTAATTTAATTTTTTAACCTCGCCATTCGAAATTTTTTTGTAGGTTTACGTCATTTTGAAAATTTTTAAAATATTCCGCAATTTTGAAAAACTTTGGGCTTTTTGATGGTTTTGAGGCTCTGAAGCCTCTAGAGCCTAATCTCAAAGCTAATAAGGTAGTGTATCCTTTAGTGAGCTCCTCCATCAAAAGAAAAGCAAATTTAAAAATTTTGAACCGTTTTTTACGGTTTTTTAGCCTTTGGAGTCTCTATTGGACAATCCATGATCCCAACTCATAGCTAGAGAGTTTAAATTTATTATTTGATCCAATTTTAATGAAATTGTGATTAGATCTTAATTACTAGACATTGTTTGCTTCTCTTACAGTTCCAGACAGACCCAATACAATGAGTAATCACTCAGTAAAAAGATGCACTTCACTTTCAAAATCATATAACGTTACTTTAACATTATTACGAGCAAGAAGACGAAAAATAATAAAACTAAAGTAAAATTCAATCTCATAAAATTCAAAAGAAAAAAAATTGAATGTATAAGCAAAAAAGACAGTTAAAATTTTTCATTTTTCTATACACACACAAATTTTATATTCAGAACGTAGCACATAATATTTTCCCTTTTTTTTCTGTCTTTCTTTGCCCTTTCAATTCAGCCTTAGTACATACACCAAAAATTTCCATATTATATTCACATATCATCGTGATTGTTGTAACAACCCCAAAAATGAAGAAAAATAAATGATGGTTAAAAATACTGTGAGAGCATAAAATATTCACAAAAAAAAAATTACAGAGGCAAAAAAAAGCTAAACTCGCTTAATGATTTTTATCATTTACTCTTTTGTTTGTACAACATACAATTTTATTTTTTTTGTATCTCTGTGTTTGTGTGCCCAGTTTGGTTTATTTTTGTACTTATAATGTTTATTATACAAAAAAAAAACTTAATGTGAAATAAAAAAGAACATTAAGATAAAGATAATTTTTTTAAATAAAAACATTAGAAAATTCCTGAATTATCATCATCATTTTTATGCGTTTACATATCAAAATGTAAATATTAAAGTCCATCATAACGACCATTTTATTATCGAAAAACCACCAATTTATCATGTTATGAAGTGAGAAAAAAAAAATTATCACCTAAATTAACAATGTTGGTCTATGTCTGCGTGTTTGCAGATCCAGAAGTCAAATATTTTTTAATAAAAGTATCATATGATAAAATTCAATTTGTTCATTATTCAATTTTCAAGTGTGGCTCGACGCAGTTGCTATGAAATCACAAAATATATACCATCGGAAATTCCAATGAAGTACATTTCCTAATTTGTTAAAATCCAATCAACTTTCATTTGAGCGTGTTGCCATCTCATCAAATGCATATGAATTGAATTTTTATTATTATATTTCGTTTTGATAATTGCAATTTTGAATATTGACCGGAATTCGGCTACCTTATGATTCATTGTACAAATTTGAACAAAATGAATTTAGTTGGTGAAGAGGAACAGAGGTGTCATGTCATTCATATGAATAGGAGGAAAAAACTTGTTCTTCCTCGATTTTTGTTTTGTTTTAATTTTTTATTGGTATTTCATCCTTATGTTGCACTGGTTTTTAACATGATTGTGTGAAAAGTGGAGAGGAAATATGGCAATAATTTTGTTTTGGTTCGATTAGTTAATAAATTTTTGCATAAAATTTTTTCATAATGAAATGTGATGAGAAAAATCGTTTAAAATAGATTGGAATTCTGATGTTAAATGAATTGATTGATTGGAATTCTGGAAAACATTTCAAAAAAAATTTACTGTATATTTGAAAATTAAATTCAATCAATGAAGCTAAATTGAGATGATTCGGTGAAATAAGACCTCATCGTTTCGAGAGATTTCGAACAGAATCTTCACTTTTCTTCTCAAAAACAGTGACATAACTTTGGAATTCCAGATTTCAGTTCAATTCAACCCTAGAAACGGACCCTACCACAATTTTAAGTCTTGGCTTGGACAAGCATCATCTAAAATGGACTAAAACAACACAACAATGTTCAAAGGTCATCGTAGGTAGCAACTGGGGTAAACACAAATCCACCATCGTCACCATCTACAAAGCTGTTGATCACCCAATCGTGAACTATGCGGCACCAATTTGGTCCCTTCAACTAGCAGACACACACTGGTCCAACATTCAAGCAACTTAAAACACAACTCTCAGAATAGACACTGGACGCCACCGCATGACTCATCAAGATCACTTACATCAAGAAAATAAAGTACTTCCAATAAAATGCCATAATGAACTCTTCACAAAACCAGGGGGTAGTCAGGTCGCGCCAAATTGACCCTCAAAATGCCAAATGCCAAATTCGCCAAATGCCATATTCGCCAAATGCGCCAAATTTGCCAAACGGCATATTCGCCAAATGCGCCAAATTTGCCAAACGGCATATTGGCCAAATGCCAAATATGCCAAATGTCAAAAGAACAAAATGCCAAATTTGCCAAATGCCAAATTTGCCAAACGCCAAATTTTCCAATCGCCAATTGCGCCAAATGTGCCAAACGACAAATGTGCCAAATGCGCCAAATTTGCCAAATGTGCCAAATTTGCCAAATGTGCCAATTGCGCCAAATGCTAAATTTGCCAAATGCGCCAAATGCCAATTGCGCCAAATACGCCAAATGCCAAAAATGCCAAACGCCAAATTTGCCAAACGCCAATTGCGCCGAATTTGCCAAACGCCAAATTTGCCTAACGCCAATTGCGCCAAATTTGCCAGACGCTAAATGTGCCAAATGCGCCAAATGTGTCAAATGCGCCAAAGTCTGCCAAATGTGCCAAACGCCAAATTTGCCTAACGCCAATTGCGCCAAATTTGCCAAACGCCAAATTCGCCATGCGCCAAATATGCCAAACGCCAAAATTGCCATGCGCCAAATGTGCCAAACGCCAAATTTGCCATGTGCCAAATGTGCCGAACGCCAAATTTGCCATGCGCCAAACGTGCCAAATGCGCCAAACGACAAATTTTCCATGCGCCAAACGTGCCAAACGCCAAATTTGCCAAATGCGCCAAATTTGCCAAATGCGCCAAACGCCAAATTTGCCAAATGCGCCAAACGCCAAATTTGCCAAATGCGCCAAACGCCAGATTTGCCAAATGCGCCAAACGCCAAATTCGCCAAACGCCAAAAGTTAATATAATTATAAAAACTTTTATAAATTTCAAAACACTCAAAAATTTCAAAAAACTCAAAAATTTCAAAAAACTCAAAAATTTCAAAAAACTCAAAAATTTCAAAAAACTCAAAAATTTCAAAAAACTCAAAATTCTCAAAAATTTCAAAAAACTAAAAAAACTCAAAAATTTCAAAAAACTCAAAAATTTAAAAAAACTCAAAATTCTCAAAAATTTCAAAAAAACTCAAAAATTTCGAAATTCTCACAATTTTCAAAAATCTAAAAAATTTCGCAATTCTCAAAAATTTCAAAAAACTCAAAAATTTTCAAAAATCTCAAAAATTTCAAAATTCTCAAAAATTTCAAAAAACTCAAAAATTTCAAAAAACTCAAAATTCTCAAAAATTTCAAAAAACTCAAAATTTTCAAAAAACTCAAAAATTTCAAAAAACTCAAAATTTTCAAAAAACTCAAAATTCTCAAAAATTTCAAAAAAACTCAAAAATTTTGAAATTCTCAAAAATTTCAAAAAACTCAAAAAACTCAAAATTTTTCAAGTTATTTTTGTAGATAGAATTCATTTTCTACGACGAGGTTATATTTAGTCCTAAAGAGGAAAATTTTACCCCTTGGGTTACTTAATTTTATTCCCTCATTTGCGCAAAAAAAAAAAAATCTTGGTGATTAAAAATAAAAATGTGAGTTTTTGTCCTTGTTAGACGTATTTTTATTTTGAAAACATGTAAAATGATATATGGAAAGTTTATTTTCCAAACGATTATCTACAACTTTCAAGAATAAACATTACACCTATTTTATACAGAACTATGACTTTTAGTACAATTCTGTATTCAAGAACACACAAAAATTGTACTTTTTGCTGTTTTTCGATGGAAAATCATTTTTTTTCTATGAAAACATGTAAAATTGTATATGAAAAGTTTATTCGCCAAACGATTATCTACAACTTTTAAGAATAAACATTACACCTATTTTATAAAAAACCATGACTTTTAGTGCATTTTTGTATCCAAGAACACATAAATATCGTATTTTTGCTGTTTTTAGATGAAACCTCGATTTTTTTCTATGAAAAGGTATAAAGTTATGTATTAAAAGTTTGTTCAGTTGAATATTGGCTACAACTTTGTAGAACATATAAGGTACCTACCTCGTACAAAACATAGAGTGTTTGAGCTTAAACAAATATCACTATTATAACAATTTTATTCAATGAGCTTAAATTTGCATGAAATCACATTATTTATGATAACTACTCAAAACTTGTATTTTAGATTTAAATGTGAATAAATTCGGACTCAGGGTAGTCTAAGGACTCAAAAAAACATAAGTTTGAGACTGCCGCTTTTTTTTGATGCAAAATCGATTTTCAAAGACGTGTTGCGGGAGAGTGAAAATCTTGAAAATTACAATTCTGGCAATTTGTTTTATTTCTTTTTTTTTCAAGTTAATAATAATATGTATGAGGGTTGTAGGTAAAAATGGTGTGAGACAAAGTTGTAGGAAATTTTCCGATCTTCAACCATTCAGACGGAACTATGAATGTATAGCACCCATAAAGAGATAAAAATAATTTTTCCATAATCTTCATGTTTTAGTGCAATAGCCTTCCAAAGGTCTAATACATCAAATGTCAAAATTACTAAAATTAAAAAAAAAAATTAAATTAAAAATTATTAAATTTTTATGAAATATCTACTTAGTTACTTTGGCAAAGTTGTAGATTAGAACAATTTTGTGTTACATAACGTTTATGTATGAAATATGACTTTTAACAGAATAAAATGGCATTATAGCGAAAATGACGATATAATGTCGCTATATTGCGCCATCTGCTAACTGCCAACTGTAAATTTTCAACAAAATCGCTACAATAACTAATAAAATGTTTCAAGAAAACGAGAAAACAAAAATATCCAGCTTATAGCTATTCTAGTAATGTTTAAAAATATATTGTTTTTTCAAGCAAAATAAAATACTTGTGATAACAGCACGAAGTTTTTAAAAGTTTTTTTAGTCTAATTATGCGATGTGAGTAAAACCTAAGGTCTAAAAATAATAAGAACAATCTTATAATTGTTTTATATAATTGAATGGTTTTGTTTTTTGTTATATTAATAATTTAGGGAAATTAAAACAAACTTTTTTCGACTAAATGTTTTGTAAACAGACAAAAACTATTTACTGGAAAAAAAGACCTATACCTGCATACAGTTTTATGCAAAAAACAAAAATTTTATCTAGTTCGATTATTCTGTTAATTGATCTATCAGCAAATTACGTCATTTTTAAATAAACTCTAATTTTCAACAAAATTCATTCTAATTACGTCACATTGTATTTTTTAATTATTTTTAAACTAATTTTAAACTATTCCTTGAAATTTCTACTTAATTATGTCATTTTGATATAAAATATTTTTTTGAGCAAAATTTCTTCAAAATACGTCACTTTGAAAAAAAAACTCATTTCCTTTAAATTCTAATTAATTACGTCATTTTTACAAAAAAAAAATAGATTTTCAGCCAAATTTGTTCAATTTTAGATAAAAAAAAAAAAAAAAAAAAATTAAGTCAATTTTATTATAATTACTTAACTTTGATTAAAAAATGATGATTTTCCAAAGTTATATCTTTTTTTAGTGATTATAAAGCATTTTAATTTTTTTTTTACAAAAAGACGTAATTAGAAATATTTCCTTACCTCTTGTAAAATTTTTGAAAAAAAAAATTTGATATTTTCAGGGTTGATAGATTTGGAGTCTAAGAAGGGATTCTCTTCAAAACCTAAATTTTTTGATTTAAGTCACTTTGGAACAAAAACTATTCAATTGTAATTTTGATTCTGGAAAAAAAAGGTTAAATACACTGAAATGAGTAAAAGCCTCATAACTTTCTCTTGACCGTAGGTTTCGATGTTTATTTACAAAATGAGTCAAGAATTTTAGATCTTGAAAGAAAGCAGAACTAATGATTTAAGAAAATGTTTTGTTAAATGTCTTTTTTTTTTATTTTGTCTAACATTTTCTAAAATAAGATTCTTTTGTTAAATTTATAAAATTCTTATGTTTTTCCATAAGAAGTTTTTCCTTCATCGTTATTTTGGAATAGTTTTTCTTAAAAGCTAATGTGTCCTATACTCTTATTCGTCAGAAAGCTGTCCACAGTTTTCAGGAAAGTTATACAAATGAGAATGTTCATAAATGTGTAATATGAGTTATAAGAAAATTTAACCATATCCTTTCTTAAATGCACAAAAGGTCAATAAAATATCATGGCAGAATAAGTAGTTTCAAAAAACGAAAGATTAAGTGTTAAATAAAAGACTGATTTAACATACCAATTGTAAAACGATTGATAAAAACATAAATTTTAAAAAATGATGTGCAACGTTTTGCTCAATTGTTTAAGTTCCAGCATAAAAAAAATTTCTTTTCCTTATAAAATTTTAGGATAATTGGTTTTTCACTGTCACCCTATTTTCTTATAGCCCGTGCAATCAATAAGGCAAGTTAAATCAATATCGTAGAAGAACCTTTTTTTCCCAGCAAAAACAAAAATGTACTAGTAAAAAAAAATAATAGTTAAAATTGTTTTAATTTTTTTAAAATTATTATTCTATTCTCATAAAAAAAATTGCATGTAACACATATATTGTTTTTAAGACGAAATGAAAATTTTGAATAAATTGCAGCTTCTGGATTGGTTCTAAACACTAAACAGCATTACAATTCGATTTTCAATTAGTTCTGTTACAATTCTGTTTGATTGAGTCAATTCCGATAAACAATTTGTGCAGTACAATTTTGTTTTTTTTTCGGGTCACGAGTTAGAGTAATGGAAATTATTTTTTATTTAAGTGATAATTCGCATCTCACTATAAAAACTGATTTATTGTGCTTGATCAAAGATTAATTAATTCGTATGACTTTTTTTAACGATAATAAAAAGCTACTTACTCTTAATATTTCGGATTAAATCATTCTCAAATTAAATTTAGAAAACCTTTAACACTTTTAAGTCAATCAGAGAGTCGTTGAAAAAACATAATAAAAGAATTTTTCAGTACATATTGTTTTATTTTTATTGAATATTTAATTGATTATTGTGTGTTACAAACTTTTATAAATTTTTACTCAGTGCCTTTTTTATCTCTTCTCCTTCCTCCAAAGAATAATAATATTCACCATCGTTTTCTTTAGGATTTGGTAAATGAGTTTCATATAAAGTACTGTCATAAAATTGTCTTTCTGATAATATTTGAGAACATTGTACTACATATACTTCATTTTGCCTACGCAGTTCAAAAAAATTTACATGTATTCCAACTTTTTTTCCACGTCTTTTTCTCTCTCTATCATTTTCACTATCCTCTGAACCACTATCATCAACACTATCACTGACAGGAACAGCAACATCATTGTAAGTAGCATTTTTGATTGAATAATTTCCTTTATCTTTGTAATAAGCAAACCCAAGCACATACGCAATTCTTCCATTTATGATAATAAAGTCATTGCGCATTATATCTTGTAACCTCTTCAAACCAGGATTGGTTTTTCTATAAGCCACTGCAAGCTTTGCCGATAAAGAGCGAAACTTCTGCAAACGGTCTGATGACAGTTGATGACCATCATTTAATAACCATACTAATGTTCTTTTATGTATGTAAAATTTACCACCATTTTCATTTGCAAATGACAAGTATGGTGTGACTTGGTTGTCTTTAATATTTTTGCTCATTGATGTTCTCAATATCCCTTTACAACGAGACAACAATTGGATTTCCGTTGCTATGACCGGATCTTGAGCAATCTCTTGCTCAGCAACATCAAACTCAATTGCTTCTGTTTCAGCATCATCGTCGTTTAAATCTTCAATTGCATCATCATTGTCATTGTCATTATTTGTTTTTTGTCTTTTCTCTATAATTTTAAAATTTTTTTTTTCAATTTTGAAATCATCGATTGTTAGCGTTTTTTTAAAAGGGCGACTCAGCATTACTTCCATTACTTCCATTGCTTCATTCAAGGTCTCTTCGAGTGTTTCAGCTAAAATTTCATCATTTTCGATTTCAAAACCTTCTGTATATGTTTCTAAGTTGATAATTTCTCTGTATTTTGAAGGAATAGTAATTCCATACTCAGAGAGAGAAACGCTTAAATCAAGAATACTTTGAATTCTCCGCATTCTTTGTTGACCTTCCATTCCATAAAAATTTGTCACGGTTGACTGGTTTGGTGTAGCACTTCTAAGATCGCGAAATAATGATTCACAAGTTTGAGATTGCATGAGCCATGGTAAAAAAAAGTTTTGATTATTTGAATCTCTTAATCTTCTAGCTAAAATAAGCATATTAACCGCATTCATTTCCATACATTTGAATGCATTTAATGTTATAAACTGAGACGCTTTAAAATCTTTTATGTAAATTTTAAAATTTGACCTCTCATTTCTAATACATCTCAATATAAAAACAGGAAAAAATAGCAGCATCAATCGTTTTTTAAAAGGTATTTTTTTTGCACTAAATGCCTCATTTTGCATTTTTATTAAAGTCAAAAACAACCTAGTTGCATCCGATCCTGGAATATTTTCCAGACAAGAAATGACTTTATCAGACGATAATTTTAATGCTTGATTTGCACTCATTTTGTCTTTATTTTGTAAGTCCGATGGTTTTAGCAACGATTCTGATGTTTTTTGTTTTTTGAGCAATTCTTTTAAGCAAGTTATACTAGCTGTTGAATTGTATCCCATGGTAAGCGGTTCTGTTTCCATAAATAACCGATTTTTTAACTTATTACAAATGTGTAAGTAATCTTGAATACAAATAATTTCGTTATCAAAATCGGCATTTACGAATTTTTTAAAAATAAATGGCACATTACTGTTTTTTCCACCTAAAAATGTTAAGTGAAAACATTGATTAGATCCTTGAAAGTCTTATTTTTTGCTATAACTTTGAAACATTTTTGGAAAAAAGTGAAAAATAACACTGAATAAAAAAGTAAGTATAACTAAATCTACTGGAAAATACTTTTACAATCTAAAAGTACATTAGGTACAACCATTTGTAAGCTTTGCCACTCGCCAATCAGATTTTTGAAATTGAAAATTTATGCTATTAAATAATAAACAACATTAGTTTAATATTACAAATGTGTTCTTTAAGTTTTAAAAATGAATTATATCATATCATATCAATATCATTAATTTACTATTTGATGTTTATTTTTGATAACATCGATTTAAAGCGATGTTTGAATTGTGAGTAATATTCGCAATTGAAAAATGAAAAATAAATTTTGGTGTTCAAAATAATTCTGCATCGCTTCCAGTTTTTTTTAGCATCATCCCAATGATGTTTAAAGTTTTTCTTAGTTTCATCGATTTTTTTCGAACCATTTTTTGATTTTTCTTGTTTCCTGATACTGTAACCATTACCAAAATAAATCTGTTTCTAAAAATAAAAATTACAAAGTCATACTATGGGTTCTTTTTCCAGATGCCAATTTTTCTTTTTCCACTATTTTTTTCTGAAAATTGCTGCTATAGATAAAAAAATGTTTAACCCTTTTGGTACGGCTCAACAAAAAAATAAGAAAAATAAAGGTTTCTCTGCATAAATCAATTAATTTTAATAAAATAAGAATTTCCAGTTACATTAAATTGTAATTTTAAATTAACAACTAAAAAAATAATGGTGGTTACAAATACACAACCATCAAGATTTATCGACAAATTCAATGAAAATGGATCTAAAAATAGCGAGGGGCAAGATTTTCAAAATATTGGAAGTTCTCAATGAATTCCAAAAATCACATCATTTTCCGATGTAAAATTGCCTTCTTAAACCGATAAAACAATAAGATTTGGGGGTTCCCATATAAAAAACTTTGCGACTGACCATTTTAAGGAATTTCATGTTATTGAGGGCTTTGCATCATATTTCATCAAAAAAGTATACAATTTATAATTTTTTTGAATTTTGAATTTTTTTTATTGGAAAATTGAGATTTTTCTAACCTATTTTAAGTATCTAATCACTTAAGTACCTTTTGTAGATCGAAAGTTACAAGTATTTTTGTATAATGGTATGAAATTTGTTCAAAGAGGTCGGTTAAACTATTTTAATTGATTTTTCAAAGAGATTTTGAATTTTGGTCAAAATGTAATGAATTTACGAAAAAGATCGATAGTTTATTTGGCAAAATTAGAGAAAATTCTGTAATTTTCAACTTTTTCTCGCATTACTACAAAAAAATCATGAAAAAACTCGACTTTTTGGCTAAAACTCTCGTTTTTCGAAAAATGGTCATAACTTTTGTTCTAAGAAAGCTAAAGAAGAGTTTAAATACTTAAATCGCATTAACAAATTCTCACCTTTTTGATTTTAATACTTAAATATATCTAGATGAGGACTATCATGATGCAAATTGACAGAAAAGTCCAAATAACTTGAAAATTAAACCGAAAATCGGCCAGTCGCAAGTTTTTTTGTATGAAGACCCCCAAATTTTATTTTTTTATCGGATTTAGAAGCCAATTTTACATCGGAAAATGATGTGATTTTTGGAATTCATTGAGAACTTCCAATATTTTGAAAATCTTGCCCCTCGCTACTAAAAATGGCAATTATTTGTCGAAAAATATATTTATTTAATAATATTATAATCAGTTTTTGCAACACTCACGGTAAATTTTTGATTTTGAGTTGGAAACTTTTGAAGAAATTTGAATCACTAGTTTTTGTGTTTACTTTTGTCAGGATTTGAATTTATAACAGTCAAAATTCATACTGTAAAATATTCAAATGCACAAATTTTTTACTTTATGCTAATATTAAGAATTCAAATTAACTGTTAGAAAAAAGAAATTATTAATTTTTTAAAAAAAGTATCGGTTTTCGTGACTTTTAATAGGTGGTTAGACGTAGTAACCACCAGTACCAAAGGGTTAAAGATCGTGGGAAAACCATCAAAAACGTCATAGCAAAAAAAATAAGGTTATCAAAAATTTAATTATATATTTGATTACCTATATTGGTAAGTTTGAGCATCGCTTTTAAAAGCTTTGGATCTCCATCACTTGACCAGCCATATGACATAATTCCATACTCTGATAATACTTTTTTGATGTATTTTATACGATGGTCACAAACATTAGAATCAAAATCTGGCTGTGCAAATGTGCATAGCATAAATGATTTTGACCTATCTTGCAAAGGGCGAGCCATTATCACATATAATAGATCAGCTGTTGTGTTATTTTCAAAATGATCTTTTATAGTCTCATAATCTGTCGCAGGGAATTGATTTGCTATGGGTAACCCATTTTCGCCTAGCTTTGGTTTAAACCCTACAAGACAATTCCTCTTTTGATCATATGCAACCTAAATAAAATATCATATTTAATCTACTAAAATGATGAGTGTGGAGTTTCCATCGGTTGAAAAAAAATACATCCCTACATTTTTGCATGTCAAAATCATTTGAATTTATTAAAATAAGACTCTGTTAATCACTTACACTGGAAACATAAAAGTCAAACTCAAATTAATGGCGAATCCTTTTACAGTCTAAAAGCACATAAAAAATAAAAAAATTTGGCGTTCACAAAAAGTCTCTATTTCTTATAGTTTTTTTTTATAAATTTTTTTAATTTTCCTCTAATTTTCCTTAAATTATGTAAAAAATTAAATAAGAAATAAATGTTAATTCATTTGCCTTCTCATTCTGAGCAACTCACA
This sequence comes from Culicoides sonorensis, assembly GCA_900002565.1. Lineage (NCBI taxonomy): Eukaryota > Metazoa > Arthropoda > Insecta > Diptera > Ceratopogonidae > Culicoides > Culicoides sonorensis. The sequence continues at coordinate 237,970 of LN483358.1, forward strand.
TCACATTCACCTCTTAAAGCAATGTGCTTTATGTAATGGATTTTGAGAATTAGAAAATCAACACTCAAAAATAAATAATAAATAAAAATCACAGTCCAAAATCTAATGAGCTGAATTAGTGAAAATTCAAGTTTTCGAAATGTGAACACAAAAACATAAAACAATCAATAGAAAAATGTACTTTTAGACTGTAAAAGGATTTGCCATTAGTTTGAGTTTGATTTATTATGTTATCCAGTGTTATCAATCATATGGAACAATTAGATTGGAAAAAAATTGTTTGTTTATCGCAATTTTCGTTTCAGAAGATTTTATCTATTTTACATTTTATTTTATACCAATATTCGACTTACAATTTGAGGAAAATCTCACTTTTCAATTCATTATAATTTGCGATATCATTTGTCGATATTATATGTGCTGTAAAAAAATACGAAGAAATAATTCGAAAAATGTCTTAGCAGAAGCAAAAGAAGAAAAATATATTTCATTTTCAAAAATTTTACCCAACGCAGTTTTTTTACACTTTATTATAAATTTGGGATTAACATAAGACTTTATAGACAATATGAAAAAATATGCGCCCTTTCTGAGAACGTCGGAAACAAAAATTATTTAAAAAAAACTTGAAAAAATATTCGACACATATATGAAAAGCTACAATTTTCAATGATGGATGCACTGAGAGTTTACAATGAAGAAAATGAACAGAGCCACTAAACCTATTTTTCACACGGTCCTGGGATTCTAGAGAGTTCATAAGGACTAATCTAAAAAAAACAAAATTTTTAAATACAAAATGAATGAAAGAAAATAAATTATGTTACAACGAATTAACTTGGTGAGAGTGATAGCAAAAATGAAGAAGAGAAACAAAGAATAATAGTTGAAATATATATGAAGCTAAATAAAAAAGTAGAAATGAAATGTCTCATATAAAATCAAAAACTTTACTATTGAACATTTTATTTTTCAATTGAGTTTGTCTCTCTTTTTGGGTTTTTTTACTGAAATTTTTACTTTTTCAATACATCCAAGAAAGTTTATCCAATTTCAGATCGTGAGCGAAATACACGAGTGAATTTTTGAAGATAGTATACAACACACAAAACCGTCTATTTTGAAATAATTCACGAATTTCCATGATATAGAAAATTTCGGCGAGTTTTGGAAATTTGGCTATTAAAACGTTTTTCAATTTTTGAATTTCAATTTTCATTCAATTTCATTTCATTTCAATTATTTAGTTTAGGAAATTTGAATTATTATCCGTGATTTTTCGTTGACAGGGATCTAATTCTTAAAGTGCCTTTTAATTATTTAAGAAACAACAATTAAATTAAGCAGTTCCAAAATTGGTTCTTTGAATTAAATATATTTGAATTTTTTTTAAGACAAGTTAGTTCACTGGAATTCTCATTCACTCGGATTCTAATAAAAAAGGAAGGCAATAATTTCTTTTTGTCTACTTTTTTTATGAATATCCATCATTGTATTTGCGTCTCGATATTTTTTATTGCTTATTTTCATTATTTCTAAATCACACTTGAATCAAAAATCCCTTAAGGTCTGAACACTTGCCATTAAAGTCACATTTATTATGAAAAAATACTTGAGAAATTAATTCGAAAATTACCGATTAAGGGAAGAATTTTTTTTTCAACCAGTGGATTTTTTTCCATCGATGGAAACTTCACACTCAAAAACAAATACTTATTTAAAAGTTATCTCACTTTTCTTACGATTCTAGTAGCATCTTCTGAGATCCATACAGCTTTAGGCAATTTGTGCCTCTCAAGCCAATCGGCAAGTTGTTTTACTCTCAATTGACCTTCAATAATGCCATCAAACTCCAAACTCAAAAAATTTTTAGTAGAAGTTAAGCTGGGAAGATGTAAATTCTTAGAAAGAAAATTGTACATATGTGGGCCTACATTTAAATATAAAAACGATCCAACTTCTTTCATAATTTTTGGATATGGTTTAATTTTATTTTTATCTTTTAAATAATCTAATATGGTAGAAAGAAGTTTTGAATTTGGAACTTCTTCTAGAGCTTCAACCGTTCCTGCCAAAACTATTTCTTTATTTTTTGTGCATCTGTGCCCCTCTAAAACACATTGGTAATAGGGTTCCCCCCATAAATTTATCTGTTGTGAAACTTTTATCAATTGATATTTGAATAATGTTGTTAATTTGAAAGGGATGATAATATTTAAATCTCTCTCAATATATGCTTCAATTGTCTCATTTATCTGTTCTTCGATTAGCTTTAAATTTTGCTCTTCTGATAATTTCTAAAATAAAATTATTACATTATCATTATTAGTAAAATTAGTTTTTACTAAAATTGTAATTTTTCAAGGACCGTTTTAAAAGATACTAATAAACACATTAAAATTAAATTTGTTCATTTTGTGCATGGTTTCATTTGTGATTTATTCACATCTGATATTTAGTATCTAAATCACAAAAAATTATTCATTAAAATTTTGTTTTCATGTTGTTTCCATTTATACCTGGCATGTAAATACGCCCGCTTATCATTATCGTGTTCTGTCATTGATTAAAACATGTTTTTAATTTTGGTAAGAAAAGATTGCCACACTAAATACAAACATAAGTCTGGAAGATCATATGGGCCTCCGATGAACCGATTTTTCGATCCGAGGTTATCTTCATGCCCCACCGTGACCCTAAAGTATCGTTGATTTTTCCTATTTTATCCCTTTTTCTTCGGGCTTTTAGATTTACTTTGTTATGTTTTTCTTTTGTTTGTATTATTTGTATGATACCTCGGCCAACAAAAATAAGGCATAGTTTCAGAAGAAACTATGGATCTGCGACTTCCCAGAAAGGCTATAGCGACATTTTAATGGACATAGTATTATAATAATAAGGAAAACAATAATGAAGAGTTTCAAAAAGTGTTTTTTTTTATTGCATTTCTGCAAAAAAAAAAACTAGTAATAAAAACTATTCATACAACATTAATTTATTTAAATATAAAAGCAAAAATAAAAAAAACTATGCTTAAGTATTTTTTTAGGATTCATACGTTGTGATTCATAATGATAACATCAAATTTCATTCTATACATACAAGTTTGGTATATTCTTTACTATACACGTTTTTAATAATACAAACAAAAAAACATAACAAAGTAAATCTAAAAGCCCGAAAACAAAAGAGATAAAACAGGCAAAATCAACAAAATTTTAGGGCCTCGGTGGGACATGAAGATGACCTCGGATTGAAAAATTTCTATTGGAAAAGTTGTTCAGTATTTAATTATTTTTCAAATGAGACTTAGGGGAGAATGGGGCATTTTGGTACACGGGGCATTGTTGTATGTTTTAATAACACAAAATCAATTTTAACAGTCAATTAAGATCGTTTTTATAAAAGTATTTAAGCTTTTCCATAAAGATATTTAGTGATAGTAGAAAGTAGAAAGATGTATTTCTCATCAAGAATTTTTATAATTTTATTTAATTAGATATAAGAAAGGCAAGTTT
>LN483358.1:251271-262762 GCA_900002565.1 Culicoides sonorensis
AAAATTATTGAGAAATCATCCAAAAACAATTAAAATTAATGTCAGCATTTTGAAAATGGTAACTGCATGGAAAATCGGTGGTTTGTATGAGCTTCAACATTTTGTATGAAAACATTAAAACAATGTATGAAAAAGTTGTTTAATTTTACAAAATATTTAACTTTTCAGAAGGAACTATATGTCTATTCCTCTTGAAAAAAAAAATTTCTCATACAAAGGTTAAATTTCGTTCTGTATGCATAGGATTTTTAAGCGAACTCTTGTGAAAAGAAAATAAAAAAAATAAACTACTATTTTTTTGTTTTTATGTTTTTAAATTAAATTGCTATTAATTAAGTTTAAAATACATAATATAATAATATAACATACATAAAAAAAATGATATCCTGCCAAGGAATTGCTTCTCATAATTAATTTAATGTTCCACAAACCTCATTTCCAACACGTGTAGCTGTATTAGACGTACTAGAACCTGGCTTTTCTGTTATGACCAAAATATTTACAGATGAAGTGTTAATCGATTGGTCGGAGTAGATTGAAATTAATCGCATAGCAGAAATCACATAATATGATTAGCATGTTTCATAAATCCAATTATTTTAATTTAAAATACACCCATAAACGATGTTTAAAAAAAATTCACGACTTTTTTTAATGCGTTTTTCTATTATTCTTGTCGATCAAAACTTTTACAAGTCATAAAAATGTATTGTCGACAGTACTTGTCAACATATTGTTTCACTTTTCAGGCTATTTCCCGTGATTACGGAATCAAAATATTTTTTTTCATGTAATTTAAATATGTAAGAATGGAATGGTAGTTAATTTTTATCCTTCTTTGATGTAATGTATTTTTAAAAAAATCTTGAAATTTTGTCTCTTATATGGGACACGGGGAGTCAAAGGGTTAAAGAAATGTGCTTTTCACACCACCATAATAGAAATGCTCTTCAGCTCCAACATCAATAGCTGTTAATGCATAGTTAGCGTTCGCAAGTACTATGAATACAACACTGTGTAATTCCGGCATTGTTAAGAAACTAAAATTTAAAAAAAATCGTAAAAAGTATAAATTATAAAGTGCGTCCTCATATATATGTACCTGACCATTAACTTGTTTATTATGAAGAAACCCTTAGTAATGTGGACAGTTGTTAAGTTGTAAAGTCATGAGCTGTCTGTTTCACTTAAATTCTAAGTAAAAAATCATATCTGGAAGGAATAAATAAGTGGCGTAAGTTGATTTTTATAACTTTACAGGAGAGGGATTTTTTTACTTGATTTGAAATGACTTATGAATTAGATAAAAAAGGAAAACATAAGTTAAGTTTTGCTTATAAAAACTGTACAAAATATATTTCTAGAAAAGAGTCTTAGGTATTCTTTGATTTTGATTGCCTATAACAGAAAGATGTAATGAATTTTAATGAAAAATAAAATGTTGGTCATATTATGAATTTTCTTCCAAAATCATCATTTAGCCGAATTAAAACATTTAACATATATGCTTTCTGAAAAAGATTTTGAAAATCAAATAATCTACAGAGGGCGTTTAATTAACATAAGCCACACAGTTTAATGGTTTTGTTGAACAAAATCAAATATTTCCGAAATTATTGATTATAAATTGCACAAAGCTGAAGGTGGTACGCAGTTTTGTAAAAAAAATATAACCAATTGATTAAAAATCAAAGCAAAAGAGCGTCCACAGCGGGTCAGAAGTGTTTTTTTCCCTTCTATGCGTCACTTGTTTATTCCATCTACAATATGATCCCAAATCGTTTCACTTGTTTCTTTTATAATGGTTGACACAGTCACTTGTTCGATATTTATTATTTGACTTCGTAGAGTTAGCAAAAGAAAAATATCTGCAACAGAAATATAAAAATGTGTTGATTTATATCAAAAACATATATTATAAATAAAGGTTTCAACTATTACATTTTTTTTGTTTTTTGATGTTCTTACACATTTATCAATTTAATTGTCTGTAAAGAAAATTTAGGAAAGGTAACTTTTTTTAAATTTATCTAATTCTGCCACCACTTTTCTAAATTAGCAAACAAATGTAAATATTATACACAATATATTTATTATTTGTTATATTGTTATTTTGTTAAATTTAATATAAAAATTTAAAATGAAACCAGCACAAAATGAAACAAAATTTTATTTAAATAGCAGGTTTAATATATGAAAACGGTCGCTTACATATATAAAAGATGTATAAACAAATAGAATATACTACTCCGTATATTGGGTTATTATTATTTTAATAAATAAATAAATAATAATTAACAAAAAATATTTATTTTAGCGAACGTAAACTCCTGATGCCATTCTATATGTAAAAAAAATAGCTCGTTGTTTGCTCAAAAGACTGCGTTTAAAATTTTAAGATCGTATTGAGGTATCAGAGTAATTATCTGATTCGGTGAAGCTGTTTGGCTATAATATTGCGCTCCATACATACATATAAAATTTAAATTAAGTTTATTTCCATAGAAAGAAAAACTTTGTAAAACACATTATCTTCTGCACTTTACGATTTTAATTCATTTTTTTTTCTCATCTGGAGAACAATTAAATTGTGCACAAATTCTTTTAAAAACATTACAAATATAAAACGAGAATAAAGAAATAATCAAAAAATTAGCACTTTGCACAAATACTTAATATTTGCCATTCCGAACCCCTGATTTGGCATAAAATGTGCTAATTTACAAGAAAAGTGTGGATTTTTTACATTGGCCAACCCTAGAAGGATTAGAAATGTGGTCTTATCAAATTGTCTGTTTTCTAAAAATCTAAAAAACGCAGACTTATGAACTAATTTTTTTACATATGGGGAGAAATATAAATAAAATTTCTGATGCCTTTATTTTTTGCTATAAATTTGTACACTGGTTCTTCATGTCATTCTAAGCATCAATGCATGAAAAAAATTTTTTTCGTACACACGTTCTCGAAATATCGCGCTTTGAAATCTCGCGAATGGCGTGCGGGACCATTTTTTGACTTGTGATATCTCGCGAGCCACAAAACGCAGAAAAAATTCTAAATATGTTTTGGAAAGATCTGAAGATATCTTTATTAATTAATTATAATATTTTTAAAATAATATTGATTTCGCAATTAACCCTTTCAGACCTGAGCCTAAACCAAAAGACCTGGATTTTTTTTGAATATAAATTCTTACTTATATATGTTTGAAGGTGTTAAATTATTTTTTATAGATTTTTTGTAGCGATCCTTCATCCTTAAATAGAATGTCCAATATATTGGACAGACTCAAAGGATGTTGTACAATATATTGAAATTCAGTATTCAACGGATTTTGGTTTATAAATTCAATTAAAAAGCTTATAAAATTTATTCTATTTTAATATAAGGATATTAACTTACATCTTTTTATCGAAAAACATTTTTTTTCTTCGGTATAAGAATCAATAGTTGCAACCTTTGAGACCCGATGTCCAATATATTGGACAAACAATCACAACCTTTGAGTCCTGATGTCCAATATATTGGACAAACATATTTTCACTTTTATTTTTCTTTCCTGAGTGATTTTCATTTAATTGTTGATTGATTCTTAAAATCTAAGGTTAAATGAATGTCCAAAAAAATCCACCCTTAAATATTATTGGTTTTTAATATTTTTTTTGACCCATAAATTTACGTTACTTCAATTTTTACGGAAATGACAGATATGACTGATAAGATTGCTCATTTACATTCTGATAGGCACCGTTATTTCGGGAGCCAATTTTTTTTGAGGAGACAAAATGTTAAGTGAAATATTGGCATCGGAATTTTTTTTTTTTAAAACAAGGAAATATTTTTAAAAAATTCTTCAAAGTTTGTCCAATATATTGGACAAACAATCACAACCTTTGAGTCCTGATGTCCAATATATTGGACAAACATATTTTCACTTTTATTTTTCTTTCCTGAATGATTTTCATTTAATTGTTGATTGATTCTTAAAATCTAAGGTTAAATGAATGTCCAAAAAAATCCACCCTTAAATATTATTGGTTTTTAATATTTTTTTTGACCCATAAATTTACGTTACTTCAATTTTTACGGAAATGACAGATATGACTGATAAGATTGCTCATTTACATTCTGATAGGCACCGTTATTTCGGGAGCCAATTTTTTTTTGAAGAGACAAGATGTTATGTGAAATATTGGCATAGTAATTTTTTTTTTTAAAAACAAGGAAATATTTTTAAAAAATTCTTCAAAGTTTGTCCAATATATTGGACAAAGGACCGAAAGGGTTAAATTTCAATTTAATTTTTCAAATTTTTATTTTTTTGATTATTTTTATGATTCTGTAGCTTTTATATCCAGCTATCGATTTCTTTTGAGTTTTTTTTCTGTGAACTAGTATTTTTTAAGATACAGAGCCTCAAAGAGCGATTTAATTACATTTTTAAAATGAAATGATGAACCAGTGTACAAATTTATAGCAAAAAATAAAGACATCGGAAATTTTATTTATATTTTTCCCCATATAGCATTGCCTCATACAATAGAATTTTCGTTCGCTACTATTTTTTTTTTGTTAAGTAGTGTAATTTATTAAAAATTGATATTTTAATGACAAAATTTTTATGTTTATCTTGTTATTAAGTTAATTAGTTTACAGAATGGTAGTATTACTAAAGTTTTTAGCATTTAATGTTCTCAGTATGACCCAATTTTAAGGATATAATAACATTAAATCAACTAATCACTCGACACTCATTACAATCAATAAAAGACAAACTTTCTTTGTTCGTTTTTCATCATTATTTTTTTTTATTATTTTAAACTACTTTTAATCAATATGATCTCAAAACCAAAACAAATAAATTAATTTTTATCTGTACTTACTGACATAAAACCAAAGTCCTTGTAAATTTGATCACAATTGTGGAGTAAAATTTCAAACATTTCTGAAACTAACACTTTGTTTCTTTTTAAATGTTTAAGTAAATTTTCAATTTCAAGATTTTTGGTATTTGGATTCATTGTTCTGAATATTTTGACATAAAAAAATAAAGTGTTATATAAATTTCTTGTATTTTAACTATAAAAAGCCTAAATCTATGGAATAAAAAAGCTATAACTTAAAGTGTATTGAAATATTTTAATTTTGATTATTAGAAGCTATTTTTTAAAAATTTCTTAATAATATACACACATACTAATATACTCCTCTTACATTTATTAACTACAAGATTGTTGTTGTTTATTTTTTTTTTATTTTAATGGAAGTGGTAGTGGTTTGATTTATGCTTGCGACATTCATGAATTCATTGACTGGCATATAAGTTATTTAGAGTCCCACAATTTTGAACCAAATATTGAAATATTGCATAAACGGCCAAGGTAAAATATAAATAAATTTATTCAAAATTTTTAATGTTACTTAAAAAACCCATTACTATTTTGAAACGTATATCGATATTTGTGCATTAAATAATTTTTTTTGTAACAAAATTTGTCAGAAATTCAAAATGGAAAGTTATTCTGTAGTTTCAAAGAAAAAATTCTCAAGCCTTTTCTTCAAGAATAAATCAAGTGAAAAATTTTTATAATTTTTTACTAATTTAATTATTAACATATTTTGAATATTTGGATTTTTTTATACTTCAGAATATGTTGTTTACAAATTCACAAGTTTACAGAAGCATTTTTTTTAAATAGGCTAATACTAGGTCATGATCCAACAGTAAAGATCCCACAGAAATCACTTCTTCACTCTAAATTGAAAACGCCCCGCAAACCACCCCGCATTATATGCATAGTCAAACAGAGTACCCATAATACTCGAAATTTTAATCCAAATCAACAGAAAATGCATTAAAAATAGGCATTCATCAAAAACCCTGTAAGCGTTAATCGAAGATCTCCGTCTCTGGACCAAGTCAAATTGTACTGCGGGGCGTTTTCAACTTACAGTGTTGGTAAAATCTCACATTTAAAGTGAATATTTTTATTATTCACGTTTCAGTTATTTTACCGATACTTTTGTGATGCTCTGTAAAAATTCAGCCACTAACTGCTTTTATAATTATATCGAGTATAGGCATACTTATTATGAAAATGAAAATTCGCACTTTTAAAATTATCTATCGGACTCCCAAGATTTTACTTTTACGTTCATTTCATTTTTAAATCTTGAAATTTTTATGAGGACTTGTACTAAGGTCGTACTACATCCATACTTGTGAAAATAAAAAAGTCGGTTTATAAAAATCGGTATTGAATACATTGAATTACTTGTCATTTATACTAGACTTCCAGTGTAATTTGTCAATTATTATCGATCGAATTGTTATCAGTTGTCTTAGCTGTCAAAATCAAATTTTAGCAAGTAATCCTGCTATTTGACATTAAATAATTTTTTTTTAAAGTTTAAGAGAGTTAACGAGAGTGACAATATTTTTTCAGAATAATTTTTTTTTAAATCTTTATGTCTAGTTCATGTAAATTTTTTGTGATAGAATAAATATATGTGTTTTTGGATAAAGAAACAATATGTGAGTGATGAATAAATAGTAAAAATAAAATTAGAGTAGTTTTTTTCTAACTATTAATATTAGCGTTATTTTTTATGCACATTAAAAAGATTTGATTATTCTATACTTCAACATATGCTAATTATAAACTACATTGATCGTAAAATTTTTAAAAGTAATAAAATTTGATACACAAATCCATGACCTATGTTTTTATAATTGAGATTCAAAACCATAATTCTGATGAAATTCATTATCATTGATCCTCGAACAGCAGCGGATTGGGATTTTATTTCGGCCTTGGCATTTTAAATTTGAACAGCCCAAAAATATCATAATTATAAAATTTTAATATGTGTTTTTTTTAAATATATAAGATGTACTAATATTTCTTGCTATATGATAAGTATATTTCTGAAGATTGTACTAACACAATGCACTTCCTTAATTGTATTCATTCAATTAGTTTTAAATATACAAATCTTAAAAAGAGTTATGTATGCTATTTAAAGTAATATATTTGAAACAATAGTAAACCAAATAATTAAAGATAGTAAAAAGAAGTGTGTTTTAATCGGTTCAAACAATAACTAAAAGAAAAATTAGTGATATTGATGATCAATATTAATTAGACATAATTACTTAAACTTATCTTAATTCCTTTTTCAGAAAAAAGTCCATTTTTTATACTATAAGGGCTTTTTTCATATTTTTTTTTGATAGATTTTTTTTCTATTGAAAAATTGGTTACGTTGTGAAATTAGTAATTTGAATTTATTAATCAATCATAATAATAATCAATTTTTTCTTAATTGACTTGTGTAAGCAAACTCCTCTATCATTTCAACATTATCAATATTGGATAAAATCTTTTTCTCACTAATTTTCATGAGAATGGAATTTTGAAGGTTTTCTTGCCCTAAACAAGATCTTAATTTGGTTTTAATAATCTTTAACTTAGAGAACGATCTCTCACATGATACTTGGGAAAATGATAACGTTAATACAAATTGATACTTAATCCAAATGCTCGCATAAGCATCACTACACAAATTGTATTTCTTTAAAAAAAAATAATCACAAATTGGGCGATCTTTGCAATTTTTGCAAGGATAATGGCTCATCGGTAATGATATTGTATTGGTTTTAATCCCAATTTTTAGATAAGCCTAAAAATCTCTCTAAAAATCAATGATATTTTCTATAAAACGAATCAAATATTTTTGAAGATGTACCAAAACCTCTCTGTATTCCTTTTAGTTCATTTGGGTAGCTTTGCATCATACCAGTGGCTGTTAAAATGTCCAAATTTACAGTTTGGAGATATTTGAGAGGCTTAAAGTAACACTGAAAATTTTCATGACATTCATCATTTTCATGTCAGACTGGTCTCGAAATTCAAAAAGTTTTCTATGAAATGTTTTGCCTTAATTCTACAATCCGTTTTAAAGGCTTCTTTCAGAAAAATGGCATTCAATCAGCTCATAATATACACCTTCATACATTGACGTGATGCTGCCAAAAATTTTCTTCAATGCAACTTATTTTGAGGACCAGTGTGATTCGCCGATATTAGTAAGCTTTTTGTGAAAAAAATAAGGCGTTCATTTATTTCAGTATCGGAAACAACTGAACATCGGTCTGTGACAGTTATATCTTGACATGTACCTATTTGTACAGAAAACATGCCTTAAATTTAAATGAAGTAGTTAGCAAGTTGAAAATAAATCAAATGAAATGTAATATACAAATTTAAGACAATACAAGGTGGAACAAATTTTTTATAAATTCAAACAAACACCATTAAATTTTTAATTGAAATTCTAAAAATTTATTACAATAAATATCAAGTATGTATTAAGTGGTATATATGTTTTTTTCAAAGTTCATTTAAGTTATTTTTGTGATTAAAATTAAATTAAATTGGTAAATTTTTGTTGAATAAATGATTTAAAAAAATATGTTTGGTCATTAATTTTCCAGTTAACACATACGAATTCTCTTGTTTGACATTAAAATTGTATGAAAAATAACATTGAACATTAGTTCTTCGCTTCATGAAATGAAATAATATGTACAGTGATTTATCGCGCTAGTTGCATGTCACTTCAAACAAATGTGTAATCAGCATATATGCTAGCAGTATATATACAAAAAATCATTTACAGAATTAATAAAATAGTATAAAACTCATTTGCAGCAAAAATTTGTTTTAATTAAAAGATAACTACGATAAAATAAAAAAGAAATCTATTGAAAGCCTGTTTATAATCAAATAATTATTTTTAAGGCGATTTTTTTAGTGCATTTCCCCGTTAAAAATTTCGATACCTAGTGAAGTAATTCTGATTTATCGATGCACTAATTATAATTATCAATACGGTAACCAAATTGAATACTCATTCGGTAAATTTTGTTAAAGGTATTTGGTAATCATTTTTAGTGATAAAGTAAACTTTGTTAGCGTACTGTATTAAAACTGTCGTTCACAATTGTATACCTTTGTAAGTATGGTGGTATATTCTGTATACATGTACGTATGTGTATAGTATCGTGTACGTATATTAATTGTCGTAGAGTCTACGGCAAATTTTTTAAATAAAAATTATCACAGAAATATTATGTTTTAAATTGTAATATCTTGAAAAATACAAATCGTAGAAAAAATTTAAAAAAAGTTTTGGAAACGACAGAAAAATATCTTTAAGAATCTTATACAACATTTTAAGAATTGTAAAAAAATGTAGATTTTATAGCGAAAATTCTATATTTTTCATTCAAATTATAAGAAATTGTTCAAACCTAAAATTACTATTGCTTTTTCCTGATTCATACGGATGCCGCGCTTGTTTGGTACGCATTCAATTTTATTTTTTTATGAAAGTTTCAAAATGAATAACTCTAAAACATTCATTTTGGCTATTTATTGAAATTTTTAATATTTAAGCTACACTATGCAAAATATTCAAAAATAAATGGAATTTTAGGATGTTTTTGGGATTTATTTTTTTTTTTTAAAATCTGAGACTATATTACAATTTCGGAATTTAATTTCGGATCTTTACTGATTTTATTAAGGAACATCAGCGAAACTTTGAAGAATTAATCAAAATAATTTCGGAATTTAAATGAAATCAGTATGAATAGTTGAAGTAAGAATGCCAAAAAAATATATTCGTAAATTTTTTTTTTTTTTATTTAGAAATTTGCTCTCAAAATGTCCAATTCTAAATTATTCTAGGGTTTTAACCAAAATAACTATGGTAAGACTAGCAAAATATCTATATCATATTGATGATGTTTTCAATACAAATTTTGTATATTAACAATGAAATATAGTTTTTGAGAGATACCATGCTTTACAAAATGACCCACACGATATTCGAGAAAATTTAAGCGTGGATACCTTGCAAATGCGTGAACGGTATTTTTTTTTTTGTTCAAAGATGTTCAGAGTAGTTTTAGTACCAACTCTGCAAAGTAAACAAAAAAAACAATTTATTTTTTTTATTTATTTATTTTAAATTTCTACTCTTTTCAATCGTTAAATAATGAGGGAAAAGTAAAAAAATTTCAATAATTTAACTAAAAGAAATTGTTAGATTTATTTTCGTTCCAGATATTGCTTTATAATATTTTTTTTTTTAATACGGTTCTTAATATTTTTAAATTTCGTTTTATTCAAAAATTTGCCAACTTTTTAATATTTGGTTATATTTTTTGTTTTATTCAATATTCAATTTTCTTTTTTTTTCATAATCAAAATTGAAAAATATAATTATTGAATATTTTAAAATTTTTACAAAAAAAATAATAAAATTGAATGCATACCAAAAAAGCGCGGCATCCGTATGAATCAGCAAAAAGCATTAGTTTTCAACCATATTGTTTGGTTTGAACAATTTCTAATAATTTGAATGAAAAATATAGAATTTTCGCTCTAAAATCTACATTTTTTACAAAAATGTTGTATAAGATTCTTAAAGATATTTTCCTGTCATTTCCAAAACTTATTTTAACCCTTTTGGTACTGGTGGTTACTACGTCTAACCACCTGATAAAAGTCACGAAAACCGATATTTATTTTTAAAAAATTATTGATTTCTTTTTTTTTCTTTTCTAACATTTAATTTGAATCCTTAAGGTTAACGTAAAATAAAAAATTTGTGCGTTTGAATATTTTACAGTATGAATTTTGACTGTTATAAATTCAAATCCTGACAAAAGACATACAAAAACTAATTATTCAATTTTCTTCAAAAATTTCCGATTCAAAATCAAAAATTTACCGTGAGTGGTGCAAAAACTTTTTATAATATTATTAAATAAATATATTTTTCGACAAATTATTGGCATTTTTAGATTCATTTTCATTGAATTTGTTGATAAACCTTGGTGGTTGTGTATTTGTAACCACCCTTAATTTTTTTAGTTGTTAATTTAAAATTACAATTTAATGTAACTGGAAATTCTTATTTTAATAAAATTAATTGATTTATGCAAAGAAACCTTTATTTTTCTCATTTTTTCGATAAGCCGTACCAAAAGGGTTAAATTTATTCTACGATTTGTATTTTTCAAGATATTACAATTTAAAACATAATATTTCTGTGATAATTTTTATTTAAAAAATTTGCCGTAGACTCTACGACAATTAATATACGTACACGATACTATACACATACGTACATGTATACAGAATATACCACCATACTTACAAAGGTATACAATTGTGAACGACAGTTTTAATACAGTACACTAACAAAGTTTACTTTATCACTAAAAATGATTACCAAATAGGTAACAAAATTTACCGAATGAGTATTCAATTTGGTTACCGTATTGATAATTATAATTAGTGCATCGATAAATCAGAATTACTTCACTAGGTATCGAAATTTTTAACGGGGTTCGTAAGACAAAATGCACTATTACAGACAGTTTATTTGCCATCAATCCATAAGTCTGACACTG
>LN483358.1:262862-302322 GCA_900002565.1 Culicoides sonorensis
ATTTTACTTTTCATTTTACAATAGACAGTGTGCAACGCATATTTTCTATGCGTACTATACAATTAAATACCAATTCAACAAAATATTATACACAAATATGTAGGTATTAGTATGAGTCAACACAAAGCATACTCAAGTTCAATATTTATTTTAGAGAAATATTAGTGATTTTTGGGAACTTTGAGGGCTCGTAGCTCGCGGATTGGCAAGTTTTGGCATGATGTCTCTTCACAGCCTTTTAGGTATTAGCAAGACCTACATTTTAAGCCTAGTCCCAAACGTAAATAATGATAAATAATCTTTTCCGAGTCCAAAACGTTTTTCCATATAAAATCCCATATAAGAAAAAAAATTGCTCAACTTTGAAGGATTGAAAAACTTAGAAAATGATAATTTTTTTAAATTTTTTTTTTACGTCTGAGGTCCTGCATATGTTTTCTTTTCAATCATATAAAAAAAAAATTAAAAAAATGACTTTCATTTTTACCTCTAATGAGCAAATATTTGTTCTAATAGCCCCATAGTGCGACAGTTTTAATACAGTACACTAACAAAGTTTACTTTATCACTAAAAATGATTACCAAATAGGTAACAAAATTTACCGAATGAGTATTCAATTTGGTTACCGTATTGATAATTATAATTAGTGCATCGATAAATCAGAATTACTTCACTAGGTATCGAAATTTTTAACGGGGTTCGTAAGACAAAATGCACTATTACAGACAGTTTATTTGCCATCAATCCATAAGTCTGACACTGATTTCTATCCATAGTTCTGTAATGGTCCATCTTATCGAGATCGGGCTTTTTTGTAAGTCAAAGGAAGTCATAGGGATGAATTTAATCTTGATAGCTTTAAGATTGGGCTTCAGAGTCTCCAAAATGTCCGATTTATTTTTTTGAAACTTTTCAAAATGGCAAAATGTTTCCAAAAATTTCAAAATTTTTCAAATTTTTTTAAAAAATTCCGTCGTATTGAAATGAGTCTCATTGGAATGCATTTTTTTTAAACCGCCAGTGGTTAGTATTTCTCATTTTTTCTATACAATCCGGTTCTTTGGTCATTTAGGATCGTAGTTGCCATTTTGTGTGCCTATGATTCATTAGGCTTAACAAGTTTTTTCCTCAGACTGGACAATTCCAACATATTTTACAGAGAACGAAATAAATTCGTTAGTTAAATGGATAGATTTTACTTGTTTAACAATCCAAAGTTGAATTTTCGAGCATGTTCAACAACCGTAGCAACAATTTTGGGCCAAGCATAATGCTGATCGCAAAGAACATTCTAGAATGTTCTATGGCTGATCATCATTCAAAATAAATTCATTCAAGTTCATTATCGATTGTAAACATTTGATCCTAAATAAAATAAATTTGAAAACTAAAATGAGAGTGTAATTGAAACTCAAATTACATTTCTAACTATATCATCAGACATTTCGGAAGATATTGAATTGGATTTTTGCAAATCTTCATTTGGAGCGCCTATTTACCATTATTTACTTTTTTTTTTGTTTTAAAAAATTCTGTCATTAAAAATGTTCTTTTAGCCATGATTTAAAATTACAAAGTATTTTTCATAAACTACACATTAGAAATGTCAAAAATGACACTGGAAATTCCAGGAATTAATGGAAATGAAATAAAAATTTAAACAAGTTATTTAAAAAATAATGCTCGTTATCCTTTATTTAAAAAAAAGTTTGCAAAAAAGGATTAAATTTTATTTTTTTCAAATTCATACATTCATTTCCGGGTACCTCTTACGGGTACTTTATATAGATAAATAATTAACTTAGCGTAGCTAAAGCGTCGTATACATCCACACAACATAAAATTTAGTACTATTTTAGTACTACTAAAACTTGTACGAGGTGTATGCATGTATACGAAGGTTTAAGCTACGCTAAGTTAAGAATTTATCTATATAAAGTCACGGTTAGATAGAATCACTGCTGATATGATTTCTATCTCAATTATAGACTGAATTTTTAATGCAATCAAGATGGTTACGTCTTAAATTGTATTTTTAGATAACAATGTAAATAGAGATCCTCTGGTTCGAACTCCTTTTTGGTGCTGCTTCTTTCTAGATTCGATAACATCCTTTAAATGTTGGGCCAGAATAACGTCATGTCTACCTACTAATTAAACCATTTCCAAAAATTACAATGATCAATGGCTAGATTCTCAAGTGAGTAGGCTACTTCATTCTTAGATCCACGAAACGCAAGTCCTCGTTTTCCTAATACAATAACAATAAACTTTTTGGGCTTCAATACAGTAAGATATCCATCTTTTCTCTTGAACTTTTTGCACTACTAAGTCAAAGGAACAAGAAGGTTGAACAGTATGCGAAGAAAGAAAAAGTTCTAAGTGAGCCTCTAATGGTATTTCAAAAATATCGCGAAGGTTGGCGTCAGATTGCGGATTCATGATGGCACTTGATTCTTCATTTGTATCCGAAGTTGTTAGTTGATCATCTTGTTCAATCAAATTAGATGCCCCATCATCAATAGCTTCATTTGATTCAGGTATGAAAAAGCAATATCTATCGAGCTTCAACAACATGAGGAGTGTGATGGTTCAACAATGAGTTGCTTAGAGTTATCATCATGTAAATATCTCGGTTTTTCAGAATTCTCACTAAACATATGTGTAATTTTGAAACACTCTCTGCAGATTCTTCCATTAGCCTTTTATTTTTAATCCTTAACTCTTCCTGTCCATTGCGTTTTTAGTAGTCTGAAATTTAAATTTACTTTTGGAAGAAGTACATTTCGTGGAGAGAATAAAACAGGCTTAAATTTTAACCTGCTCCATATTTCCTATAAAATTTTGCTGTTTTCAAAGCAAATAGCAATTTATAATATATCTTAATATGTAATTGAAATTGGATAAATGAATTCTTTTTGCAACGTATATGAAATGAATTCACGTGGATAGAAAGAATTGTTCCGTTAAATAAATTTAAAAAAATTAAGGCAAGATTGGTTATAATGTTATATTTAAAATTAGTTACAAAAGCTCAAAAAGTACAGAAATTCACGTTCATAATTTGAATAGTGTATTTTATCGTTATATTTAAAAAAAAACCATTTTTACAATAAAACGTTAGTTGAATTAAGTTCAGATGACAATAATTATTAAATACAATAAAGAGTAAAACAACATACAACGAGAAAAATAATTTTAATTTTATTTCTGCTAACCATGCAAAACCTGATTCTTATGAATAACGTTAAAAAAATCAAACTTTACCGGCTATATTTTTTTATTTATGATTTTTTCGAAATATTGTGGATTTTATATAAAACCAATAAAAAAAATTAATAAACAAAATTTGAATTTTCAGAATACATTCATGTTTTATAAAAAAAATTTATAAGATAATTAACAAATTTATTTACTACTTAAATCTGAAAAAATCTGTTCATCATCACCATCATATAAACAAGAAAAGTGGAAATACTTATTACTTATTTTTCGTACAGATACTATATAACACATACATAAAAAGTGGTTATAATTTAGTAATATACATTTATATGAAATATTATTTATATTTCCGCATATAACTAAACATTCCGTTATTTTAACAAGTTATATTACATTTAAAAGTCACCATATATTTTGAAATCCAGCCTGGGTAAAAATTTAAATAAACTCTGGTGTTGAGTATATGTATTAAAATGAGTTCAAAAAGTTCGTTACAACATATGATCCCAACTATATTATTTTATTTGAAAAACCTTCGAGAACTTTACTTCGAAATCAATGGATTTTTTGTTTAATTAAAAGCAAAACTATTGAATTCAGAGGAGATTAAATGGATGTTTTTTAAATGTACGTAAATATATACAGATATACAGCAACAAATATTGGAAATAATTCAAAAACTTCAGTTGCAAAGCAAAAGATTTATAATATCTCAAACAATATTGATTGTACCTAAAAGGCTATGAATAGTTATTGCGATCTTTCCAACTTAAGTTTGTTAAAAAAGTGGTAAAATTAATAAAAGTAATTTTAACACATAAACAAAAAATCAATATCTGAAAATTTTTTCAGAAAACAATGATAAGACTAAACTCGGTTATTAACTTAAACCAAATCAGTTAGCATAAGATAAGAACGAAATGCAACAATAACGCGCGCTTCATGCATGGTATAAATCCTTATAATTTACGTATGTGTATAGAAAGCAGAAAAATTATAACGCGCTCTGTACGTAAATTATAAGGAATTATACCTTTCATAAAGCAGTAGTAAACAACAAAAGTCCAATCGATCAAAAGTTTTAAGTAACTTAAATCGAATAAAATAGAACTCTGATTCAAATGAATATGAATTTTCTTGCTAATTCAATTACTGACAGGTAAAGTTAATTTTGTATTGTTGAGGATCTCAAAAAATGTTATCTCCTTAACAAAAGGTTACTCAAATGAAAGATATCTAAGAAAAACGAGCTCTGTACGAAAAATCAAAATCAGAATTTAGAACCATAAGAGAAACTCCCCGTAAAGATCAATCTACGTTTATCACAATCATGAAACCAAAAATAATTCCAATTTTACAATCTTATATTAAGGCAAGTTATTCAGATACAAATGCTTAATCGTCACCAGAATTGGCATATTGTACTAAGTAAACTTGCGCGAATCTTGATTTAGTTAATTTGTGCCTCAAAGTTGTGTAAATGTTTAAAGAAAATTAATTATTTATAATTTCGTGTAATGTAAAAAATTGATCCAAATATAATTTAATCAATAAATGACATCATAATTTAAACATAATAAAATCTGTATTATTATGAAAATTTTCCAATCAAAAGAATTATAAACCTATGATGAATAATTTACTTCAATTCATCATTTTAAAATGATTATACCAAAATTTAGCTTAGCTTTGAAGATCATTAGGTAACTCGATTTTTAACCATTGCAGTAAATCTTAAAGTTATCTTTATATGCTTCATCACAAAGAATAAATTTTTTATTTCTAGAATAGAAAATATAACTTTTGGCGAAAAATTCCAGAAAGTCGGCTTAAATACTTGCAAAATCTATTTTCAGCATATTAAATATTAATTTGAATCTTTTTTATTAAAGTAGACGGTAATATGTAAATTTGATTTATTTTGTATTATAATAAAATGAGTGCAGCTGTTTTAAACTCAAAAAAAAATATGTTACGAAAAAATTAAAATTACAGACTAAATTGCAGTAAAATTAAAAATGATGTAATGCAAAAATATGTAGTTTTTTGTATTTTTATTCAAGATGAATTTTAGAACAAATTCATACAGCCTCTAAATTTAAAATACATTGATAAGAGAGAGATTAATACCAATTTGTATTTTTAAAGTAAATATTCTTTGAAAATAGTGTTTGCCAGAATGCCCGCATGGCCAATCCGCTACTGTCCCCGGAAATTTAAATGAAGTATAATTTTTTCATTATCTTCAATGGTTTATGAATATTTATTTTCTTCAGAATCTTGATGTAAAAAACATTTGAAATATAGAAAATATGTGTTAAATAAAGGTTAACATACTATATCTTATGGTTTTTGACGACTTTGTCTTTCCCAATTCCTTTACATAAGTATCTAATCATTAAAAAAAATTTAAACGTATCTTTCATTTGTGTAATAAAGTTTTCACTTATTTAAGTCACTAAGTTGTATCTTTTTACTGGTTGTAGAGTAAACTTAATTTTGGTTTAATTAGGAATGTAAAACTCTTTTGCATTAATTTTTCTTTTGAAAAAGCCACCAAAATTTACTTTGTGTTCTATATGAAAAATCAATGTTTGTCTTTGATATCAGCTTTAAATCATTCAATAATGATATTTCTGCGGTATTTGTTCATTAATAATTAAGATTAAAGAAAATATAATTATACTATTTTACGATTTAGATGTAATATTCATAATATTCATCATTGGAAAATTCATCACATACATACCTTACATATTTTTTTGTATATTATGGCAAGTAACAAGGAAAATCGCCAACCACAAAAAAACAGATTAGTTTTACTACCAGCAAAAAACGCAATGCACATACCAGGAAGAAATCCAGCTCCATCATCAATCAGTCATGATTCGACTGTTCGACCTCCTAACATAAGACCTGCCTTAAGAGACCTGAGTCAGAGGCCTGAAAACTCACAAAGACATGTTTCTTCAACACAACGTGTAAGACCAGACTACGCAGGTCATCCAAATATTCGATATCCCATATTAGCACATACCAAGAAGTATACTGCTGACGATATTAAAAATGCTGCATCACAAAAAACTCCGTTGTCACAGTATGCTGTGAATGAATTTTTAAAAGGCTACGAAGACTTCGAAGACGTCTTTGCTTTGGAAGGAATGTCATCTCATCGTGGTATAATGGTAATTTAATTAACAAATAAGACTAGACTGAAGTTGTCACCGACTTCATCAACGATAAAGAGGGCTCTGAAGGGGCTCTTTGTGAAATTTGATGGTATTTAGACTATTCTGAAAAAAATTCCAAGGGAAAAGTCGTTGATTAGTCTACAGATGGATAGAGGATACAAAAATAGAGGTACTTCTATCTGGGTTTTTCGATTAGACCCTCCAGAAGGCTGTGAGGGGGCTTTTTGTGAAATCTGATGGTATTTAGACTTTTCTGAAAAAATTTCCAAGGGAAAAGTCGTTGATTAGTCTACAGATGGATAGAGGATACAAAAATAGAGGTACTTCTATCTGGGTTTTTCGATTAGACCCTCCAGAAGGCTGTGAGGGGGCTTTTTGTGAAATCTGATGGTATTTAGACTTTTCTGAAAAAATTTCCAAGGGAAAAGTCGTTGATTAGTCTACAGATGGATAGAGGATAAAAAAATAGAGGTACTTCTATCTGGGTATTTCGATTGGACCCTCCAGAAGGCTGTGAGGGGGCTTTTTGTGAAATCTGATGGTATTTAGACTTTTCTGAAAAAATTTCCAAGGGAAAAGTCGTTGATTAGTCTACAGATGGATAGAGGATACAAAAATAGAGGTACTTCTATCTGGGTTTTTCGATTGGACCCTCCAGAAGGCTGTGAGGGGGCTTTTTGTGAAATCTGATGGTATTTAGACTTTTCTGAAAAAATTTCCAAGGGAAAAGTCGTTGATTAGTCTACAGATGGATAGAGGATAAAAAAATAGAGGTACTTCTATCTGGGTTTTTCGATTAGACCCTCCAGAAGGCTCTGAAGGGGCTTTTTGTGAAATTTGATGGTATTTAGACTATTCTGAAAAAAATTCCAAGGGAAAAGTCGTTGATTAGTCTACAGATGGATAGAGGATACAAAAATAGAGGTACTTCTATCTGGGTTTTTCGATTGGACCCTCCAGAAGGCTCTGAAGGGGCTTTTTGTGAAATTTGATGGTATTTAGACTTTTCTGAAAAAAATTCCAAGGGAAAAGTCGTTGATTAGTCTACAGATGGATAGAGGATACAAAAATAGAGGTACTTCTATCTGGGTTTTTCGATTAGACCCTCCAGAAGGCTGTGAGGGGGCTTTTTGTGAAATCTGATGGTATTTAGACTTTTCTGAAAAAATTTCCAAGGGAAAAGTCGTTGATTAGTCTACAGATGGATAGAGGATACAAAAATAGAGGTACTTCTATCTGGGTTTTTCGATTAGACCCTCCAGAAGGCTGTGAGGGGGCTTTTTGTGAAATCTGATGGTATTTAGACTTTTCTGAAAAAATTTCCAAGGGAAAAGTCGTTGATTAGTCTACAGATGGATAGAGATAGAAAAATAGAGGTACTTCTATCTGGGTTTTTCGATTAGACCCTTCAGAAGGCTGTGAGGGGGCTTTTTGTGAAATCTGATGGTATTTAGACTTTTCTGAAAAAATTTCCAAGGGAAAAGTCGTTGATTAGTCTACAGATGGATAGAGGATAGAAAAATAGAGGTACTTCTATCTGGGTATTTCGATTAGACTCTCCAGAGGGCTCTGAGGGGGCTTTTTGTGAAATCTGATGGTATTTAGATTTTTCTGAAAAAATTTTCAAGGGAATAGTCGTTGATTAGTTTTCCTCGAGACTGCAGAGGTTGTTAATGAAGTCGTTGATAACTTCAGTCTAGTTGTAAACGTATTTTTTTAATTATCACAATTATTGCACACATACATGAAGTAAAAGAAGAAAAAAGTAGTAAAAATTTCATTATATTTTTGTGAATCATTGCATAATTTATTTTTCTCCGTTTTTGACATGACTTTCGTGGTTAATTTTTTGATTTTTTTTTTTAAGATGTTAGCCGAAGATGGTATGCTTAACATGATCGCAGGAATAATTTTTAAAAATTTAGATATTTTTCCAACATTGAAAAGCTGTGTATACGTCGACAACAGTGATATTAAATTTAGACCTATGATTAAGTACAGAATCGTCGCCATGGCTCAAGCTTTCATTAAAGCTAAGCCAGGTGACTTTAATAAATGGATCAATATCTCGTCTTCTGATCAAAATTCAATAAAAATAAGCACTAATAATCGAACTAACAAAAGTCGTGCATCTACATCATTAATAACGAAAAAACAAATTCAAAATTTTAAAAATTTGAATTTCGATTTGATTGATGAAAAAATGCACGTCATAAATATTAAATCAAAAATAATCGAGTACTACAAAAAGTACTACGACATTGATAATATAGATGAATTTGACCCAATTATTGATTTCAACATTAACAGAGTTGAAAAAACTCTGTCGATAACACACACATGCAGTTTTTGTGCAGAAAATGTTGATATACCCGTAAGGACCAAAATTTCATCAAACAATGTCCAAATTATTGACAGATTTCGTTATGAAAAAATAAACGAACACCTTCCAATTCATATAGACAATGAAAAAGAAGTTTATGACATAGATAACGATGTGATGAATTTAGAACATCAACACTATACAGATGAAAATTATGAGATGAACTTACATAACATAGGTAATACTTCTACCTCTGTGAAGCCTTTTCCGGTTTAAATGTATTCGTAAGAAAAACGGTTTTTTCCCTTTCACTTTGTCTTCTTAAATTAATTAATTAAATTAAATTATATACATTACACAAACAATTCTATTTAACAAATCTCATCAATATGTACTTTTCAAAACCGCATTGGTTCGAATTTCTCATTCTTTTATCTTTTTTCTCACCAAAAACTAGCTATGTTGTATACTTTCTAATGAGCTAACTTTTGGTAAAAAAATTTCAATAGTACCATTCAATAAGGTTTTCAATTTTAATAACCGTAGATTTTTAGTTTATATCCCTATAGCAAAGTACAAATTTTGAGCCTTTTTTAATAAAGATATTTCTTCATTAACAGTTTGAATGTTTTCATATAAAATTTTCAACTTCTACGTATTCGAAAATTAGCATATGAAAATCAGTTTTTTTTTATTTAGTTACATAATTAATTGCATAAATACGTATTTTATAGATACATGATAATTTATTTTTCATTTTTACTGTACTAAGTTAAAAATTATTGATTTGTTTTTATACAGTAAGGAGAAATGGTGCTATTGAATTTTTTTCACCAAAAATTAGCACATGAGCTGACTTCATTGGGATACTTTTCTATTCTTGAACAGTCAAAATCTGAACGCATTCACGAAATCAATATATCATAAATAAAGAGGGTAAAAATGGGAAAGTACAAATTTTGAGCCTTTTTTACGGTTTTAAAATGAAATTATCACATTTCCGTTAATTTTAGGAAAGTGACTTGTGGAAAATTTTTAATCGACACATTAAATGAACTTGCAGTGTTATATTAATCGCAATTCTTTGAATAAGAAATAGAAGAACCGTGAAAATGTAATGAATCAGCGATAGCAAATTTTAGATATTTATTTTCAAACTCGATTTCATCATTTTTTATAACACATTTAAAATTTCATTTTTAATTCAAAGCGCGTTTATAACAGTTTTCTTCTTCATCAATATTCATTCACACATGAACTAATATAGTGTCTGCATTCAATAGAATTATTACATGTAATTTTCATTATTAGAACAAATTATTTTTTATATTTTAAATATTTTATTTTAAATATTATATTTTAAATATTTACTTGTTTAAGAAGGATAAAAGATTGAATTCTCTATAATAAGCATTCATATCGATTTCCTTAATATTAGTTAGAAAAACAAACATAAAAAGTTTTATGTCAAAACATTATATTAAAAATAAAAATAAATGTCAATTAAAAAAGAAAAGTGTAGGTGCAAAAAAAATCCGAATTTGGTTAGCGAATTTGGAATCAGCGATTCATTACTTTTTCGCTTTTTCTTCTAGTTTTTCTGCTTTTTTTCGATATCTTGCTATCCCAAAAGTTTTTCTCAAAAAAGACACATTATTTTACCGATAATTTTTTAACAGGCTAAAACCGGAATACGCTTCACCGAGGCATATTATCATAATTAAAATTTTATATCATGTTTATTAATTACAAGTTTTTATACAAAATTGGTTCTTCCACGACTTAACGGTTCAAAAGAGGCCTATAGTATGTTTTGGTTATATTAATATATTCAAAGCCCGGGTAATACAAATTATACAAATATTAGCGTGTCCATACAAAAAAATCGAAAATTTTCTGAGTAAAAGAATAATTATTTTCATTTCAAAATGATCATTTGAGAAAAGCATCATCAAGAATAAAGTTCATTTTTCATTCACATTCATCACAATGCCACTCTTAAAGAGTGTGCAGAAAACAAAATTGATGAATATATAATACTTATTAAAAATTTTATCAAATTCAAATTTATCAAATTAAATTTTCCAATTTCCCAGATCATATTCTGTTTTTCCGATTTTCTTTCTGATTTTTTCTTGATTTTTCCGATTTTACCGGCAATTTTCCAATCATACTTCGATTTATCACTGTGCCAAAAATATTAACGTAAATGGACACCCTGATAATCGTAAAAAAAAATCTGAAGAAAAATTGGAAAAAACTTTACCAAGGTACTTTTGTAATATTTTTATTTTATTTTTTACTTTTTAGTTTTATTCAATGTTAATTTTATTTACAAAAATCCTGATTTTCAAGACGATGTATTTTTATTCTCTTGAGAGAATTCAATATATAAAAAAAAATGATGAAACGTGTGTTTATCTTCGGGAAGTTATTATCTTCAGTAAAATACCAAAAGTTTTAAGCAAAATAAAATATTTGAGATAACTTTACCCATTTTTTAAAAGTTGAATTTTGAGTATTAAGAGCAAAACATCGCAAAACCAGTTTCGAAAGCAAATTCAACTTTTAAAAACTTTGTGAAGCTGTCTCAAAAAACTCAATCTCAAACATTTTATTTTATTTAAAACTTCTTATTTTAACATTTTAGTTAGCTATCCTCTTAAACTACGACTTTCTGATAGGATTTTCATTGAGTAAAGTAGGTTCTCCGATTAAGTCGCCCTTTATAGGATTTGATCTACTGTAAGATACCTCTTTTTATTTAAAATTTCAGCCAAATCGGAGTACCTGACGAAAAGTTTTTTTTTGTGTAATTTTAGATAAAAACTTCATAATAATTATGATGTAATCAATCAATCAATTTTTTGTTATATTATTGTTATTTTTTTATGTTTTAAAGTTCCTTGCACTAATCCAATATTTTTTTTATTGATTTTCATAATAATAATAAACATATATATATGATGTTTTATATAATGTTTAAATTTATAAAAAAATTATTATTGATGTATAGTCAAAAATAAGAACAAACCATTGAATTCGTCATTCGTCCAAGTCATTTTGCTTTAAAAGGTTTAAAAATAACAATAATATAAAAAAAAAATTGATTGATTGATTTCATCATGATTATTATGATGTTTTTATCTAAAATTACACAAAAAAAAACTTTTCGTCAGCTACTCCGATTTGGCTGAAATTTTAAATAAAAAGAGGTATCTTATAGTAGATTATATCCTATAAAGGGCGACTTAATCGAAAAATCTAGTTGGCTCAATGAAAATCCTATCAGAAAAGTCGTAGTTAAATAAAAGTTTTTAGATAGATACACATACTTTTATTAATTTTTTTACATATTTTTTTTCATCTGATGTTTATCAACTTTAAAATCGACAAGTTTTGGAAAAGTGAACTATATATATATATATATATATATATATATGACTCCAGCAGTTTTATATTTTTTTTATTTTTAAATAATTAATATGTCATTTAAATCACTTTTATTTCTTATCAAATATTGGAATAAACCTTTTTTTCGATTTGCTTCACCAACCCTTATATTTATTATTTTCGATATATAAAAATTAAAAGAAAATATGCGCGAAAAAGTTAAAACCGTTAAACAAGCAAAATTAAATCTTAAACTTCAACAATTTTTAACTATAACAGCGTCAAACGCTAAACAATTAAAATAAAATCTTCTAGTTGTCAAAACTAACTGAAATTGTTGCTATTGATTGCAGACCAAGAATTGTCACATTTAAAGTTTTTCTTTCTTTTGACCTTTTCAAGTTCATTTTTAAAGAACTTGTAATTTTTGAAGCTGATAAACATAAGACGGAAAAAAATATTATTTGAAATAGGACTGAAAGCTTTTTAAATGATATTTTAAGTTGTTTACGTACACTAAAAAGTAAATAATATATAAAGCATATTTCTTTAAGAGATATGTGCTGTGAATGAAAAATGATTTATATAAAATTTTATTAACTTATTTCTAAATTTAAGCAACTTATTGTCATACGGCAAGTGTATGGCAACATATCTAGTTTTTTCAATTATCCAAATATTAGTTTACAAAAAAATTTCAAGGCAATTATTTTTAAAAATGTCCCATAAACTTATATTTTACGTTATGCCGTTTTGTTTCCGTACACGTGCCGTAGTGTTGCCTTGATATGGCAAGAAGTTGCTGTCTTTTTCGATCTATAAACACCCCCACATTGACCAATATAATCTATATAACATTATATAGGCCTCAGATGATTCGTGCGAGTGGTACGCGGCCTTAAAGAAAATAATGCGAATACAATAGAAAACTTGTAAAAATAAGCTAAAGTTTCAGAAGAAACCATGGGTCTGCGATAGTCCAGAAAGGCTGTAGCGGCACTTTCGCACACTCACACTTTTTAGATTTGAATAAATATAAAAGTATTATAAAAAAATGAATAAGAATGAATGAATTTATATGAAATTTAGTTTTCTGCTGAAACTTTACAACTTCTTAAATTATAAGTTCTCGAAAAGTGAACTGTAAAAGTGAAAACTGAAACTTGTACAACGTTTAATTTAAGAGTTTTTGATTTGCATTAGTAGAAAACAGACTGTTGATAAAAAGATTTATGGATTATTCAAAACAATTATTGTACAAGTTCAATATTTCAGTTATTTTTTTAACTTGTTTTCGTTTTTAAGTCTACTTTTGGAGAATTATTAATTTTTGAAAGTGGATAACTTCAGACTAAAACGGAATTTCACGAGATTTTGGATTGAGTTTTTTTTTTACTTACGTAGATATCGATGAACCCCAGTATTATTATGATGACGAAGAAAATGTTGCGTTATGTGATGATCAAAATAATGATCAAAACTTTGGAAATGAACAAAGTAAGTTCTATAAATATTACAATACTCAACATAATAAAATTGATATGAGGGATTAAACCCCGAAACACCCCAAATAGGTTTGATTTACTTTGTTAACTTTGTGGTTTACCGTTTTAAAATTTGAGCACTTAGTGTTATTATTATTTTCTGGTTATTATTTTATCTTACTTTGAAACTTCTACAAACATGTAAATCATTCATGTGTCATTAACATGCACTTGTATTGAAAAAATTTTAAATCTTTTCTGCTACATTTTTGATTTAATTTTAACACTTGGGTATTTCTTTAAAAACCTTACTAATTTGTTCCTTTGCTTTGGATCCAAAACATTATATAATTTTGTATGAAGTTGCCGTAAAGTTTCGCCGTAAAAAAATGTGATCGGCACTCACTTTAGAATGAAAAGCTAATAATATACAAAGTGAAAATAACTCTGTATTATAAAATTTTCATATTTTAATTAACGGTGCTCAATTTCCATATGTTCAAAACAGAAAACTAGGAAATTAAGATTACAAAATCCTTTTGCAGTGTTTCGGGGTATTTCAAATTAACGATACAGGAAAATGCTTTACTTGGTTAAATCTCTATTTGGATTTGAATGATTTTGAGAAAAATATATTACTTAATTGTTTTATAGTCTTATTTTTTTTATTTATAAGAAAATATGCGGTTGAACTGTTATTTTATGTGTTTTAGGAACTATAATTTTGTTCAAAATCAATTTAATTATTTTTTATTCATTTAATAACATTTTAACCTTTTGTCAATAGTGATATCCAATCTGAGAATAACAATTCTCAGCTTAGAACTCTTATTGTCTTGTCAAATTAAAGCATTTTTCCTGTATATATAGTGTCCATTAAAGTGTCCTAATTTAGATTTTTTTTTTTTGAATGCATTTAGACGAAAACTTGGAACAACCCCAAAAGAAAAAAAGTAAACGTTCAAAATTGTTTACATTTTCTAAACAGAATCAACATAACGATCAGGAAACACCATCAACATCAAAGACTAATGAACGTAAAAAAAAGTCAAAGAAAAATTCTCGTTATAACCCTAAAGTTAAGCGTCCTAAGAAAAAAACCAATACAAATACAGAGAGTGAAAAGTATTTTTATACCGATGATGATAATTAAAATAAATTAAGACTGATTTCAAAAAATCAACATATCGATGGGCAAGAACCATCAAAAACTCGTGAAAAGGCAAAAAAAAATCATAATAAACCTAAGCATTCAAAAAAAAGTACAATGAAGTGAGTGACATTTTTTAAATAATGATAATAATTAAAATAAAATAAGACTGATTACAAAAAAATGTTTTATTTATCATATCCCTTAACAGCACCACTGTGAAGTTTTTTCCGATTCTTTATACACTGTTAAAAATTATCGGAAAAATTAGGTCACTGTCCTTGAAAATATTTGCGTAACTCCCTAATTTTTCCGATGATTTTTTAATAGTGTAATTATAAAATGAAAAAAACTTCACAATGGTCTCAACTGGCCTTTAACATATTAAATACTAAAAATACTACTTCCCCCTTTACCGTTTGTTCTAAAGTCCGTCTTATGTTTTCCGATCATTTTCCTAAGAGATTCTTAAACTAGTCATGGGTCACAACAACTATCGATACTTTTTCTTTTAAATATATTTCATAGAACACATATTCTATGGTCTTATTGTTACATGAATATATTTTATAAAATTCATATTTCATGTATTAAGAGACCCACAATTGCAAATTACTGAATTTTGAGCACAAATTTGTTAAAAATCTTTTGCCCAAAATTAAAGGAAGTTTATTTTTTAACTCAAAAACCGAAAAATGAACTTAAAATTGTGTATTTTGCCTTTTTTGGTCTCTTAATATATGAAATATTGACTTGGTCATTTAAGCCAAATTGTAGCCTGAAATATTCTGTACAGCTTAGCTTCAAATAACTACATTAAAATTTATAAAAAAATTAGTTTTTCTTGAAAAAATGGTAAAATTTTATTTGAATTTTTTTTCTTTAAGTTTTTCTTTTAATTTACACAGTGTGGTTTTCAACCCATTCAGCACACAAAGTATTGATGAAAAAAAATTGATGCTCGTAAATAAAACACAGCCATATTTAGTTTTATTCAAAGAATAATATTTTGAATTTAAACATTTTTTTTTTAAATTTTACAGATATTCACTTCTTTTTTTTTGATTTAAAAATCATATTTCTGTATGTCGTAGGTAAAAATGGTGTGAGGCAAAGTGTGAATGTAGGAAATTTTCCGATCTTCAACTTTGTGCAAGTGGCTATCATCATAAGGTTTTTCTAGTTAGATAAATTTTGTATGAAAAAATGTGATAATGTTATGCAAATTAAATAAAATTTTACCAATCTTATTTAATAATAAAGTAGGTATAATCGAATTTATATTTTTTTTTATAATACAAATTTAAGTTGTGAATATTTTGAAAGTTAAGTTCTTCTACTGAAATATAAAAAATAATTGTAAAGAAAGAAAAACTGTAAATTTCACTTTTCAATTTCAATTTTATCCTTGTAATGTTTTGAGACAATTATATAAGAAAACAATTATAAGTAAACTAAAAATACGCTAAAGTTAAAGTAAAATGAATAAATTTTTGTAGAAGGCATTGATTTCATAGCCATGATAGTTTGTGAAAATAATGAGATGGTAATTATTATTATTATAAGGAACTGTTAGAAAAGGTATACAGATAGAATTAACGAAGTTTATACCATGCAGGTTACAATAATGATTCTCGTTTAATTTGTGCATCTAAAGCACATAAACATTGCCAAGCATTGGTTAAAAATATTGAAAGAATTATTTTCGTATTTGTTAAAAATATTAAAACTGTCAAAACTTAATCACATTTTATTTGTCCGAATTGATAGTTTTACACAGATCTTGAAAAGATTTTGTCATGGATTCGAGTTTTTTGAAATTTTTGAGAATTTTGAGTTTTTTGAAATTTTTGAGTTTTTTGAAATTTTTGAAAATTTTGAGTTTATTGAAATTTTTGCGAATTTTAAGTTTTTTGAAATTTTTGAGAATTTTGAGTTTTTTGAAATTTTTGAGTTTTTTGAAATTTTTGAGTTTTTTGAAAATTTTGAGTTTTTTGGAAATTTTTGAAAATTTTGAGTTTTTTGAAATTTTTGAAAATTTTGAGTTTTTTGAAATTTTTGCGAATTTTGAGTTTTTTGAAAATTTTGAGTTTTTTGAAATTTTTTGAGAATTTGACTTTGTTCAAATTTTTGAGTTTTTTAAAATTTTTTGAAAATTTTGAGAATTTTGAGTTTTTTGCAATTTTTGAGTTTTTTGAGTTTTTTGAAATTTTTGAGAATTTTGAGTTTTTTTAAATTTTTGAGTATTTTGAGTTTTTTTAAATTTTTTGAAAATTTTAAGAATTTTGAGTTTTTTGAAAATTTTTAGCCAAATTTGCCAAACGTCAATTGCGCCAAATGTGCCAAACGCCAACTGCGCCAAACGCCAAATTTGCCAAACACGCCAAATGTGCCAAACGCCAATTGCGCCAAACTTTGCCAACTGCCAAATGTGCCAAACGCCAAATGTGCCAAAAGCCAACTGCGCCAAATTGGCCAAATTTGCCAATTTCGCCAAATTTGCCAAATTCGCCAAACGCCAAATGCGCCAATCGCCAGATGTGCCTAACGCCAATTGCGCCAAATTTGCCATGCGCCAAATGTGCCAAACGCCAAATGTGCCAAACGCCAAATTTGCCATGTGCCAAATGTGCCGAACGCCAAATTTGCCATGCGCCAAATGTGCCAAATGCGCCAAACGCCAAATTTGCCAAACGCCAAATGTGCCACATGCGCCAAATTTGCCAAATGCGCCAAATTTGCCAAATGCGCCAAAAGTGCCAAACGCCAATTGCGTCAAATTTGCCAAACGCCAAATTTGCCAAACGCCAATTACGCCAAATTTGCCAAACGCCAATTACGCCAAATTTGCCAAACGCCAAATGCGCCAAACGCCAAATTTGCCATGCGCCAAATGTGCCTAATGCCAAATGCGCCAAACGCCAATTACGCCAAATTTGTAAAATTTGCCAAATGCGCCAATTTTGCCAAATGCGCCAAGTGTGCCAAATGCCAAATTCGCCAAATGCCAAATGTGAAATTCGCCATATGCCAAATGCGCCAAATGCCATCTGCGCTTTCACAATGCAAAATTACAATTTATATTCAACAAAAACCAGTCATTCGATATTCGTTTTACAATTGTTAACGTTTTAGGTATGTAGTTATTCTTATTTTGTTTTAGCAGAATGAATGTGACTAGAGTCAGCTGAACTACCAGAAGATTCACTCCATTTGGCATGTGTGTGATCATGTTATTTGCTCAACTAAGGAAGAATTATGCACAATACACATTGTATTACTATATAGCGTATTGTTGTTGCAAATGAATGACTTTTGCAATGACAACCAATTTAACACTATGTGACATTGCTTGCGTGTTATGTCTTTTCTGCCATGAAAAACATCTGTTTTCTGCCTGCTGATGTATCTTGTATTTTCCCATTTATTTACTCAAAACATTGCTTCTATATTTGCTTGTGAAAATTGCTGTCATAAGTTTGTCTTTAGTCAATCGCACCGTACTTCTTTCCTCATATACAATTTTAAATTTCGGTGGTTTCTTTTAAATATTTTATGTGTTTTTTTTTGACAATGTGATTTCGATATTTTTGACTTTAAAGTGTAAATTTTTCACAATTGAAACGATAAGTAAAAGAAGAACTATATGAATTAGTTAATCAAAAATTTGTAACTTTCCAAAATTTTTATAAGTAAAAATCATCAACAAAGAATATTTTTGTTGAGCGATATAATAATTTGATTTTAAAAGTTATTTAACTACAATTCACATTATTATAATTTTGATGCATAAAACTGAATAAACACTCTGTACACAAAACCAGTCAGAATCCAGTGGAAAACAAAAACCAGTATTGAAATTCAATAAAATATTTTTAATTTAAAAATTTTAATATGAATTTCAGATTTTGGAATCTTTAATAATTTGTAGATGGCTAATTTGGTCTTATTGGTCAACAGTTTTGAGCGAAGATGTCGTTTGAGACCAAAAAAGCACTTGGTCGCCGTGAAAATATAATTTTCAGTTTTTGCCACTTTTACAGTTTACTGTGTCATTTAGTTTTCTCTTTGATTTACTCCCATCTCCACACCTTTTAATGATTGGGTATGGTGACAATATTTGATTTAAGGTAAAAATGTCAACCAGTCATGTTCCTGATCTTTAATAATCTCTTTTTGCTAAATACTTTTAAGCTACCCATGGCTGGAAACATATAAAATAAACGAAATTTGTCTGCCTAATTGACATTTAGCTAACATAACAATAACATATTTAATTGACTTGTTCGTGATAGAAAAGTGATACTTTGGTACATTTTTTCTAAGAATGTATTTTTGTGATTATACTTCCTTCAAATCTTAATCCAATATCTAAATTTTGGGTCAACTGTGCACTCTAAGTTGAAAACGCCCCTCAGTACAAATTGATTTGGTCCATAGACAGAGATCTTTGATTGACACTTACAAAATTCTTGATGAAACCAATTTTAAACGCATTTTTTGTAAATTTGGATAAAAATTTCGAATTTTATGGGCACTTGTTTATTCTATGCATACAGTGCGGGGTGGTTTGCTTGACGTTTTCAAGTTTCAAATTATAATATTTATATTTTTTGTTTGATTTGTTATTCAAAATTAAAAATATCTTCGGTTTTCTCAACTCTAGGAGAATTTTGATAAAATTTAAATTTGAATAACTTTGATAATTGTCACAACTCGCTGCTAACTTTCTGATAAAATATTCAAACGTGTGATATTTTTTGTTGAACTATGTTTATAGCATATATTTTTCTTACATAAAATAAATTGATTGAAAATTGATATATGTATTTCTTTTATTCATGTGTGGGATCACTATACTATGCATAAAAGAAAAAATTATCATAAAATTCCGATAATGTTCTTATTGATTGATATTTCAATCTGTTTGGTTGTCGTTTTACTTCTTGTCTATTGAATGAAAATCACATGAAATAATAATGTAAAATAAAAATCATGTAACATAAAAAAAAGTATTGTAATCTGCTTGTATATTTTCATTTAACGTTTAAAATATTTTAATTTTTTTTTCTTATTAAATGTTATCAAAAGTTTTCGTGTTTAAATAATTAATTTTAAACTTGAATTTATGCCAACAACTACTATGACTCATTAAGATTCAATTTAGTCACTTGATTTCAAATTATAAAGACAATTAAGCTAATGTTTTCCTCGAATTTAAAAGTTATACAAAAAGTAATATGAGTGATAAAAGTACTTTTTTTTGAATATAATACTTAAACTTGTAATAAAAGTATTTTTTTTTGTTTGTAGAAATAATTTCAAAGCTTTGATTTAACGTGTGCTGAACTCAATAAAAATTGTGGAAAATAAATTTTTGAAGAGTTATTATAAAGTGCCATATGTTTTTAACTATTTCATGGTGTGATACGTAAAAAGGAAATAATTCAAAAATGGACCTAAGTAACATATACGAAAAACTATAAAAAAGCAATCACCATTTTAAGCTTAAAAAAATTTCTATAGAAAGTTCACATAATACTAACAAGTACTTCAAATTCTGTTGTGTTTTTGTGAAAAGGTGTTTTATTGTATTAAAAAAAACATTTTTGTTCAAATATTTTATGCGTATGCGACGTTACTCGCATATTTATTATATTATTAAAAAAAATGGTTCGTATGCATTTGAGTAAGTGTTGGTGCAAAAAGAAAGTATTTATTATTTATTTTCTTCTAAAAAATGTTTTACATATTTTTTTCAATTTAACGGGAGAAAGCATTGTGGAAATTTTAACAATGAAGAAAATATTTTAAAGCTAGTTTTTTAATTTTATGAAGGAAATTAAATAAATGAAATAATTATAATATTACAAACTTTCTTGAATAATCAATTGTCAAATTGAATGTTTTTGCAGACATTTGTTCTTCATCTTTTTCAATTTCTGGTAAGCTGACTGGGTCTTCCACAAAAAATATGTTAGTGTGATAAATGTTATGTAATAGCACTGCGTTTGATTAAGGTTTTTTTTACATTTAACTTAGGAAACATATTTTATAATGAAACGTAGATATGTTTAGACTTAATTATTTTGAAAAAACAAACAATTTTCAAATAAAATATACTCAATAGCAAATGATAGTTTTTAATAAAGTTTATCAAAAGCAACAAAGCCATCAATTAAATTTTAACATGATATGGGCAGTTCATCGAGAAAATGTTTCAATTATTCACTTATACCTTAGAATATACATTCTATTATTTTTCGCAACCAGCAAGTTGAAAACGCGCCGAAGTTCA
Organism: Culicoides sonorensis; assembly: GCA_900002565.1. NCBI lineage: Eukaryota > Metazoa > Arthropoda > Insecta > Diptera > Ceratopogonidae > Culicoides > Culicoides sonorensis. The sequence goes on from LN483358.1 coordinate 283,928, forward strand.
AGTGATTTGGTACGCAGACGCTTACAGGGCAGTTGATGTATGACATTTTTATCGCTTTTCCTGTTGATCTGTAAAAAAGATCGACTATAATGGACACTCTTGCAGTCCACTTACGACTTACAGTGCATAGAATGACAGCAATAAAATTTTCTTATTTTGGGTAGAAAAACTATAGTTTACAGTAAAAACGTCATTCCGATTCAGATTCTATTCTATATTTATTTGAATTGCTTTTAAAATACAATAATTTAATTTTGAAATTCAAAATGTTACTGAAATTATAGTTTTGATAATAAAAAGTTTCCAAATTTTTTTTTTCATTAAAGTAAAGTATGAGAACTTATAGTAAGATAAATTACAACAGAATTTTTGTAACTTTTCTGTCTATTAAATACATTGCGGCATCAGTGCCATTACATAAGTTATCTTTATTTAGAAATTTTTAAACTTTGTCTTTTAAATTTACTTTTTAGGTAATTTGCATATTGGTTTTTTATGTGATCATTAAATTTAAAATATTATAAAGATTCTCATTTAAGTAATATTAGTATTAGTGCCGATGTCGGATTTATTCACTGTTAATTAAATACTTTTCATTATCTTAACATATTTTCTTAATAAAAAATTCACTTTTTCTATGATTGTCATTTTACTTTTCATCTATTGGTTTATAGGTGAAAGATGAGAAAAATATTTACATACTATAACATCTATAAAATGTTATTTCTAACGATTCCTATTTTACTAAATTCAAATGATAAACTTCTTCAACACAATTGCGTTTTAGTTCCCATATGTTTTTTACAGCAAGTATCATTGAGATTGGTGAGATTTTTTAAAATTTTAGTTTTATAACTTTAAATTTTTTTAATCAATTTTTTGTTTGCAAATCTAATGTTTTCGAGTGCTATTAATGAATAAATAATAAGAATTGTATACATATAGATTTTTATTCATAACCAATAAGTTTACTGACCACTTCTCCAAAGCATAAACACTGAAGTGGCCGAACTGACTTCTTAATATTTTGATTTAATTTATAATTTTAATTTAATAGTTCATAATTAAATTAACATGCAATGCAACGTGAAATTTGAAAAGGAAAATATAGAATTCAAACAAGATACATAAGCTACCACCGTTTGTGAGCTTTACCGCTCGCCAATCAGATTTTTGAAATTGAAAGTTTATGCTTTTAAATAATAAATAACATTAGTTTAGTATTAAAAATGTGTTATTTAAGTTTGTAGAAAACGATTTTCATTCATTAATTTACTTTTTTTTTGATAACATAAATTAAAAGCGATATTTGATTTGTGAATGGTATTCGCCTATAGGCGTTTCCTATGTATTTCTATAAGTTTTTTAAAAAGTGATAAAAGGCATTTGATGTCAATTTTCAAAATTAATGAAATTTTTTAAATCATTTGTACTTTGTGGAGAAATTGCTAATTATTTCAAATTTAAAAAATTAAAAATAACATTATAGTTTAATTATTATATTGAATGAATTCTTTAGTTACCCGTGAAAATCATTACAAAATAACAAAAAAGACAGGCGCTCAAATCTAATTATGATAATGGAAATAGCGCGATGAAATGTATATACAATTTTTTGTTCATTCACCCTTATTCATAAGAATTACACAAAATATGTTTAATGAAGATAATATAAAGGTGTGTGTAAAATATTTTATTATCTGTGTAAATATTATTTTATTTACACACCTAGTTTTTTTTTAAAAAGAATTAATTTTGTTATTATTTTACCAAAAACTTGCATATTAAAAAAATATAGGTTGGTCTGACAAAGACCATGTAATATAATATATTGAGAATTTTTTTTATTACTAATTATATTTATATGGAAGCGGTTGGTTTTTTTTAAATATAAAAATAAATTTATTAACAAATTACTATGATTTGTTTTTTCATAGCAAAAGTGACAAATCTTGCTTTCATTTTTAACATAATTGGTAATTTAAAAAAAAAACAATAAGCGTGTTTTCAAAAGAATTATAAATTACTTAATGTGTATAAACATTGCGGCAGAATAATGAGTATTACAAGGTAAAATTTTGTGTTCATATTAAGCTAAACGGCAAGAAAATTAAAATTTTCGCGCTTTTTTATTATCATATGTACTGATTAATTATGTTCTTATGTTTGGTATCTTTAATTGATGTTTTCGTTGATTAAACTAATCCTCCTTTTTAATAAGGTGTCTAAAATAACAAGGAAAACATTTTTACATCGAAGAATAATCTAGGAAAATGGGTAAAATCTTATTCATACTGTATTGTATTTTACAAATGTTGCTATTTACCGAAGTATTTTTCTAATTTTTTTTAAAAGTTATTAAAAAATTTCATAAAAAAAATCAATGATTGAAAAAATAGATTTAACAACAAATTACATATTTGTTGTAGAGATTAGAGATATTTATTATATTAAGCTGTAATTAAAAACAAATAATATTTTATTTAATTTATCAAAATTTCCCTACCCAATTTTTTACTATATCCAAAGAAAAGATTTATTTTTGTTTCCCATATTTAAACAAAAAATTAGAATAACTCAGACAAAAACTAACAGAGGAATTTGATAATAAATAACATTTCACAAAAAATTTTTTCCTCTCCTCTTTTCAAAAGATATATACCATAAATTTAGATGTAAAATGTTCGTTCCAACATTTATTGTTTACAAAATTCATCAAATACTGAATTTTTGTAGTATAATATATTGATATCTTATTATTATGCCTGACATGAACATATAAAATGCCATCATATCAAGATTTCAAAAATAAGATTTATTATGTTGTGAAATAAATAAAACAATTCAGCCCTTAATCTTCCATGTTTCTATTTATATTTTAAATATATGTGTGGCTATGTCTCTTAATAATTATAAAGATTGTATATGTAATGCTGTGAATGATAATTAATTGTTGTTTAGATTTTGGTTTTGGGATTTATTATTTCAATTTTGCTGTGAAACAATTATTTGGTTTTAATTATTTTACTATGTTTTTTAAACATAAATTCAATCAAAAATCATATTCTCAAAAGTGATACCACAATCTTTATGAATTTGGTTGTGATCATTAATATAATTTATTCTTATAATTCAAAACTGAATAAGTCAATATTTAAATGTTTCATGTAAGATCACTTATTTTCATAAAAAAATTGTAAATTAAACGGGCTTAGGTAGATGTTATAATTTAGCACTTACAAGCTATATTTAATTAGCATAACTATAGTAATGTGAACATTTCTTAAGAAAACTTCTTTACTTTAACATTTACATTAGTAGTGCGATTAAATAATCAATTATTAAATAAATTTTGAGAAAAAGGGATATATGATGACTGCACTTTTAAAAATAACTTGTTGAATTATTCATAAGTTATGAAGTAAAATTTATAACATAGTTCAAATCCTTTAAGCATAAATAATATCAAAATGACAACGCAACGAAAAAAAAAGTTGATCTGAAACACAATAGCTCTCATTATTGATCCATTTATTAAGGATGCTGTGATTATTTTTTAATTCTACTACATAATTCATTTTCTTTTATTTTTATTATTGTCTTTATTGTTAATAGAAGTGTAGTGGTTAATAACCTCATTGTATTCAAAGAGAACTATATTCGTTGAAAGCATTAGCAACAGAAATATGTAACAAAAAGAAACAAGATAATGGGAAAGAAAGAATAGACCTGTAACGTATTGTAAATTTTGTTATTATATGATACTGACACTATACTTTAAATTTACTTTATTTATTACGTGCAAATGTATATAACTACTGCGGAAGGTTCTTAAATAAATATTTGCAACACACAAAACAGAGAAAACAATAAAATATATACACTTGAATAGGTGGAGAAAGATGTTTTCTCAATTATTTATTATATTCTTGTTCTTCAATTGTTTAGTCTTGTAGTATATTATTGTTTGTGTGCACTAACTATGTTTTGTATTTGTTTTTCTCGTTAGATGCTCATAAAATATCAGTCAGTTCTAAAGAAATACGAAACAAAACAAAGAAAAATTGTAAATAAATAAAGGTAATACTATTATTTTTGAAAGCATAATGTCTATTGAAAAAAAAAATGTAGTCGTGGTTGACGAGTCTTAAGACATCACACAATCAATAATGTTAAAGTATCATTTTTATTACTGAATTTTTTAATTACATTAAATTAAAATTACAACTATACTGACAGTGTATATGAAAAACATTTGAAAAAAATATTTTTTTTTCGCTTGACACTAGACTTGAAGTTCAAAAATAAATTTGAAACACAAACTAGTTTTTTAGCTTTTTATTGTTTCGTTCCTATCAAAGAATAAAGACATTGTCATATAATCATAACAAAATTGAACCACGAAAAATAGAATGCAAAAATAAATGTTTGTAACAATTTGATTATATTACAATTTTGACGGGCTGTGATATACTCTAAATCAATTTTGAAATCTAAAAAAAAATAAACTCAACAAAAATTACTTATTTCAATAGTAAAAAGAATATAATATTGTCATGGAAAAAGCGCAACCTAACATTAATATTTTAGGGTGTTTTTTTTTATAAACAGAGTACTGAACACTTAAAAAGTGTTCTTTTATCTATCATATCAACTGCTCTAATTCATGTGGCGCCATATAAAGAAAAATCTTTTTTTTTCATCCACTGTAGTACACTTGTAAAATATGAAACATGTGAAAGTTCATAGAAATTGTAAGAATAAGTTAAGGTATTGCATTTTTAAATGTGTTATGCTTCTTTTTTTAACACTTTTGACTGTCTGTAAAATACATCTATGATATTATCATTTTGGAAAGTACATTTTAGGATCTATTCTTGGTTTATATTTAAACTCTATTTTAGTCTAAAATGATGCAAAAAAGAATCCCAGTCTAGTTTCCACATATTATTTTCATTGGCTTTTATTTTAGCACTTAATATTTATATTCTAGTCCCAATAATGTAACTGCCAAAAATATGTTTTTTGTTTCTACTTTTTTTTTTTTAAATTGATTTAAACAACTAAGACCTATATTTTCATGTTTTTTTTTTTCATATCAACGTCAAATTGTAAGGAATGCATTTTTTTGCCACTTCAGCCAAATCTGCTTTTGTATGTTTGCTTGGTTTCCGGATACGGATAAGTAAGATTTTGAGTCTAGTCATAATTTGGATATTTTAGGTCGAATTCAATATAGCCAAAATTTCTTCACGCTTTACTTTTAAATACTTAATTAAATATGACAAAAAATTCTCTCTTATCTGGGTCAAACTGTGCAATAAACCTATTCTTAAAGTTCGAAATGTAGGAAGGGGCTAATGTGTAACATTGATTTACTTTTAATTATATTTTCACAACAAAAACTCTTAATTCATGTGTGTTTCTTTTATTTTAATTACATTTTTGTTACTTTTTCTGCTCACGTGTGAAATTCATTTTTAATATACTTTTGTTGAAATTATACGCATTTTTCATACGTAAATATAAAGTCATATAGTCTAAAAATGTTAAATGCGATGCTTAAAACAAACCTGAATCAAAATAAGAAAACATTTATACACTAGAATCGCTTTGGAATGTAGAACAACAAAATTCAGGTAAAAACATACTAATAGCTTTCAAAATAATATGGGTTTTTATGACAATAAATTAAAAGAGAAATTTAACTTGAAATCAAGATAAAGAGTTTTTTTGGATAATAAAAATTTAAGATTGATTTAGCTGGCTTCTTGGGGGGGTATTTATCTTTCAATATTGTAAAACAACGCATTGATGTAATATTTATTTTTTTACACAAATGACTTTTTAGCTGATTCTTAGTACTGTTTATTAGAATTAATTTTAGTTATTTACAAACGATTAAAATGTTTTGGTTTTGACTAGATATTTAAAGCTGAACACCAAAAATAAAGTTAAAAAGACGTAATTTATATTTTTGAACATCTTCAATAGTTGTTCTTCTTTTGCGAGATCTATTTAAAGTGAATGGAAAATCTTCAGAGGTTGAGAGATAAAAACGCCCGAAAGTTCGTCTTCTGCAAATATAATAAAAAAAATTTGAAAATATAAATTAATAATTTAATTGAATTGTTTAACTTTGCATAGATTCCAAATTTTTCGACTGGATTTCGGTCACATATACCGATTTCATACAAGTCATAAGGTCCATCACACCACGTTCCAATAAATTGATTTTCCGGATTTAATGCAGCTCTAAAGTATTCAACCGCTTTAAAATGACTGCATAAAAACTGTGATGGATGAATTCCTGTTTGTGCTGCGGGTATCAAACACCCTGGCATAGGGCTACTTCCATCCTGAAAAATAATGTTATGAAGTAATTATTTGAAGTTTATTTGTTAATTTGAAAAATTATACATTGGGATAAAAGTCCTGATGTCCTAAATCATAATCAGCACCAATATAAGTTCTATCAGTGTGAATAACTTGAACAAATTTTGCGTCAGAAGGGTCAAGTCTTTCGCTTACAGGACTTAAGTTTTTTTTTGTAAAACGTGGTCCAGCAGGATCAAGAGCGTAAATAGCATTAACCTTTCCACCTAATGCAGCACCAGCATAACCGGACACGTGAGAGCCGAAACTGTGTCCTACAAGTGTCACTTTATCTAAGTCCATTCCATAATTTTCCATAGCTTTGATAAATCTAGCCAGTTGATGTCCAACTTTTTTTGTATTTTTTGCCGAAATGGCATAACTTTGCAGTGCAAGGCGATTCCAGTCAACTACACATAAATTTGTGTCTTGATAAAGTAAATAATCTTCAATTGTTTGATAAATCCATGTTCTATTTTTACTATCAAACCATCCATGTGTCAAAAAAACCACCGGAAGATTAAAATTAATTTTTTCAGTTAAATTTTCGTCATTTACAAATGTTTGTATATATTCTGGATTTTGCCTTGATGGAAAATGAGACGATGCACTTTTAACAAATGATTATATTTATTCATTTTTTACCTGTTTACACACCAAAACGTAACATCCTCTCTTAAAGGTTTTTCATCTGCTTTTGTAACAGACAAGAACGAATTTAATGATGCAGTTAAAAATGAATTGATTCGATTATTCCACGAATACTCCGGATCAATGCTCAGGCAAATTTTTGACACAAAAAGTCCTATTATAATTACACTATAAGTTTTATTTAAAACTGACATTTTGTAACTAGTTATATTAACTTGGTTGCTTAAATATAAATGAAGAAAAAACTTAAAAGAATTGTAAAGCCAAGGAGAACAGCCTATTCTAGAATAAACTATTTTTGCATTGAATGTATGTATATATAATTTTTTTTAACGTAGATTGTAATTAGTTAGTAGAGGTTCAATAAAGAACTTCACATTCTGATTCATTTTTGTTTATACAGAGCGTATATTAACATATGCTTTTGATAGTATATCAAGTTTTCTTTTTCTTAATTGTTTGTTGTATGTTTATTATTGATCAAGATTAAGTAAAAATGGATCTCTCTGCTCTCGTTTATCCGGAGCCTTTTGTTTGCTTATTTACTTATTTAAAATGACAGAATGACTTAAACGAGCTAAAGTTTAAATCTAATACCTGTTTCATGGCTTTTGGGAACTAATGTTTATTGATGATTTAACGTCAAAATTTGTGTTTGAATTTCAAATTATTTTATTTTATTGGTTGAAGAATAATTTTCAAATTTAGTACTTTTGATAAAGAAATTTTATAACATGCGAAATACTACTAAAATAGAGCTATAAAAGTTTTGATAAGGATATTTTTCAGTTCCGCCCCGTTTAGTAATAATAAAAATTTAAAACACTGACATAATTAATTTACAATTGATATGAAAAGGTAGATGACCGCGTAAAGTTCATTCAAAGTTGTTTTGCGTAAATGTTTCTTTTTTTAACACACTGAAAAAACTTGTTTAAAAAAACTATCCTACAATACATTCATAAATTTGCTCAAGGTAATAGAAGTTTATATTAAATATATTTGTTTACAAAAAAACTGCCTGGAGGATCAGGGAAGGGATTAAAAAAAACACTGTAGACTGGTTTAAAAGACAGTTGTGAGCTACAGTATATCCTGTACACTGTAAGTTGAAAACGCCCCGCAAACCACCCACACTGTATGCATAGACTAAAAGTGTGCCCATAATATTCGAAATTTTTATCCAAATTTTCAGAAAATGCGTTAAAATTGAATTCATCAAATATTTTGTAAGCGTCAATCAATCTGTCTACGGAACACAAAAATTTGTACTGCGGGGCGTTTTCAACTTAGAGTGTAATAATTGTCAGATCTATGAAGATCAATTGTAGACAACAGTAATTTGCTCTAGTGCTACAAGTAATAATTTGTAAGTTTTAAATAAGATTTTTAAAATATGAAAAATTAAATAAATTTTCTGATATCTTCTAATCCTCTATGAAGAAAAAGATGCATATAAATTAATATTTTTTTTTTTGAAATTGGCAAACACTCATCATTATTCATACAATTTCTAATTTTTTACACTTGCAAGTGTATGATTTAGCTAGCGCTACTTGAAAGGCTTAAACTTTTATAGGATTTTATGTTGCTACAAAGTAGAACTTTGAGTGTGTAGGCATTATTTTTTGTGGTGTTAGCAACTTTTCTCCACAAACCTTTTTTTTATATTAACAATTTTATACTGCAAGAAATATTTCACAGGTTTGTTTACACTCGCAAACGCCTCAGAAAAGATTTTTTTTTTTCAAATTATAGTGTGGAATATAAAAACTAATTAGTCAGTTATTAAATTGTGTTCAAATGAAGAAAAATTAGTACAATCTCGTCAAGTATCCATCAATTTAAAAAATAACTTCATGATTTACTAATTTTATCAAAAATTTATTGTGACATGAGTCATTTTGTACATGGTTATCAAAATATATTTTAAAATATTAAAGTAAAATTTCATTAAGGATTAAAAAAATAACAGTTAATTCTATGTTTTACAACCAAAATCAAATTTGACAAGAGTAAAACACAATTAGATTATTAATGTATTTGACTTAAGGTTCTTTATTCACGCTATACATTAATCATTGAATGTTTGCGTGTTTTTTGTTGTTCTAGTCATATTACTTTTTAGCTTGTCTTCTTCATTATATATTCAAATTATGTTTACACCTTCACTTTGTATACAATTATTATACTACTTAATTAATGATAAAAATCATAACAAAAAAATTAAAATAATTTTATTATCTAGGAAGGGTATATAGATTACACTTAGGTGTGGTCATTTATTGCATTGTGAACTTTGATATACCACAACTTTTAACTTTTAGTATAAAACTCAGAAAAACTACTGCAAGAACTTATTTTAATTTACACCATTCAAATAAAACTTCGGATATGCTATCTCTTACAAATAATATTAAATCAATTTATGTATTTCAGAAAAAAACTTTTATTCTCGGCTAAATGGAAAATATTTAGAAAACCATGATGTTGAAACATTTCGTTTTTTGAATACTGATATTTGTAATTAGATGACTATTCAGGCGTTTCAATCAAATATCATGATAAAAGATGAATGAATGTAGAAAGAAAAAATTAGAAAAACTGGGTACAGTGTATCAAATAAAGAATTTGAAATAAAATATCTGAAGAAATATTGTGTGCGATTAGGTTGGTACAAAAATAAGATCAACCACACAAACATTTCATTAAAATTTGTACGTTCTTTGTACAAAGTTAGGGTGGTTAGTGTTATTTATATATTCTCTATAAAGACTATTGAATGTTGAATGGCTGTAGGCCAGATCCCAAACAACATAAAAGATAATTTATTGACAAAGTTTGTCTTTTCACATTTTTTCCTTTATTATTTTTGTTATTATTATTACATAAGGATAATATACATGGACACATGCCTTTTCATTTATTTTCTTATTATTATTATTATTTGGATGCCAATTTACAGTGCAACACTAGCAGAAATTTAAGTATGGATGTAGAAATAAAATCAAGAACGGAAGTTCTAAATACAAAAAAAATAGTAAAGAAGACATTGAAAAATAAAATTCTCATTCAATTCAAAGTTTTTGATATTCTTTTGATGAATAAAGTAATCAAATATATTTTTTTCTCCAGTTCCTGTTTGTGAATGCCATGTGTGATAGAAATATAATTTTTAAAAGAAATGAAGTTATTGTGTGTAGCAAGCCTTCTTTTTTTTTGATTTATTGGAACACCATAAATGACGAACTTTGGAAAGGAAAGATATAAAAAAGAAAAAGGTTTTCATTCTTATTATGAAAATAGAAACTAAAGTTAACTTATTTCTATGTAGAAAAATTGTTATTGATGAACTTTTACATGACATTGCACTGTTTTTCTAGTATGAAGGTAAAACTTAAAACTTAAATAATACTATGAAATTTTTTCTAATTTAGTTTATATTTGTCTGTCGAGAGAATATGCCTGAAAAAAAAAATAATTTTAGAATCGCTTTGATTTTAATAATTGCTGAAGACACGTAGATCGAGTACTTACAGTTCGGGGTACTTTGTTAGATATTAGTGAAATAATTTTCGTCCAAATTCAAATGAAAAAAAAAATTTTATTAGTTATTAAAAAATGGTTATTAAAAAATAAAAGTTATTAACTTTTTTAAGTTTCTACTCCTTCTGAAGACGGATTTAAAATAATTAATTTAATTTAAATTTTAAGGAAGGTTACTTCACATACTATTTTGATGCAATATTATAAGTTTTCATTGAAAATTATTCAAACAAAAAATGAACGCAACGTAAAAAAAAATTAAACAAAACAATCTTTTGGTCAAAACTAAAGTAAAATGAAAAATGTGAAGATATTGATTGTTCAACTCTTTGGCTTGTTCTGATTCATTAAAATTTTTTACAGTAAAATAATTTTAAGAAATATATAAAAAAACAAAAAATCAAAAGCACAACTCTGAAACTTCGGAATTTATTGGTGCATAATTGTGTTAAAGGGTAAGTACGGAGAAATTGTTGAACTTTAAGCGTCACTTTATCATGTACAGTACATATACAGACAATAAACAACATACGAGCCACCATTTAAAATAATTGGAAAATGCAGGTCTGGAAAGTATTTACTTTGGGAAAAAGTGAGCAATTCTCTCTATTCTAAATAAAAGTTTACTTGGAAGTATATGTCTCTTCATTATTTTATTGAGAATGATTTTGTTGTTTTACCGCCTTCCATAAATGTGCTTTGTATCTGTCATATAAGGATTTTTTGGTACTTTGAACATATGATTTATATACATGATTCTCTTGTATTCTCTAAGGATGAGAGAAATTATGCGCAGTTTTATGTATACATATACGATGATTTAAAGAGAATTTTTGAACGCTTTTGTAGAAAATGATATGAATTTGTGTGACAAGCAGAAAATCTTTTAGTTTTCACCGATTTGTTATGGAGATAATATCGAGGGTATATTTTATAAAAACGTTTTGATTTTCTAACATTTTCTTAGAAAATAATTGTTGTTGAACCGAAATGATTTAATCAAATATCAATATAACATTAAATAATTGTTAAATCCAGTTAATAGTGCATAAACATATTTTCTAATATCAACTGAAAGATTCATTTCTATATTAATGATGGCTTAAAATCAAAAATAAATCTGTTTGTACAAAAATAAAAATTTACAGTGAACATAATGAAATAAAATATTAAATAAAAAATGAAAAAAATAAATTTAAAACAAATTTTACCCATTAAAATACGATTATTCGTTTGATGAGTAGTGTGTTTTAAAAATAAGATGAAAATTAATGAAACATCATCTAAGTACAACAATAATGAATTAGCAATATATAAGATTCTATTATAATCAACTAAAAAACAATGTTATTAAAACAACTTTTTAAACCATATTAAAATTGTTCAAGTATTGATATTATATACAAATCAAAGAAATTACAAAGAAGATTTATTTTGAACGATAAAAAAGGGGTAAACAAAAGTAAGTATCGTGATTGAAAAATAATAAATAAAGTATGCAAATAAATGTTAATAATTTGAATAACAATATATCATTAATTATGATTACCAATATGATCTGAAAGATTATGAATGACTGTGAAAGTACTTTTTTTACAAAGAAAGAAAATTTTAAAACAAATAAAACATTTTGGTTTTTAATTTTCTTTTCATTGAATTTTTCTTCCAAATGTAGTGTTCAAACTGCAGGAATAGATTCTTAAAAACATATATTTCTAAACATTTTTTATGTGTTTTAAGGATTAAAAAAAACTTAAAGCAATTTTTGAAATATTAAAATGTTCAAAAAGGCACATTCAATTTAAGAGAAGACTCAACTATGCTTTATGAGTTAAGGATACCTAGTTGAAATTCTGTCATTTTCATTATTAAAAAATAAAATAATTTTCTTTTTTTAATTAAAAAATCAGCAATCTTCTCCATTTCAAATTTAGTCACATACCTTAAACATAATACAATGAGAGATTTATGAGTATTAAAAAATTTAAAAGATCGAGCCGTAAACAAGAAAAATGAAGAAGAGTGACAATACACAAAAAGATTATTATTTAAAGGTTAATATACTATTGACTTCCAATCCTTATTTTATCGAGACTTAAAAATATTTTTCCTTCAGGACTCTTTTCGGGCGACAATTTCTTCGGGTATGAGTCGTTTTATATGTGTAATATTCTGCTTAAAGCATTCTATTTGAAGTTGAAAGTTTGAAATTAGAAATCGACAGAAATATATGAAAAAAGGTTTTAAAACAATACTTTACATCGATATTGAAGAATTATAATCTTTATAGTAAGGAAATACACTGTCGGAATAATTTTGTATAAGTTCATCATAAGCGTTGACATTTAATATTTGTTCGTTGCATAAATTCAATGTATCATTACTCTCGTTCAATCTATTATTGTTAAGAATGTTCGAATTGAGGAGCCTTACATTTTTAGCAAAAAGTAAATTTAAGCTGTTATTGTTTTTTTTTTTAATTAATTAGTATTATTAAATTTAAAAAAAAAACTAATTTTTATTTTTGTTGTGTGATAAAAATAGAATTTTACATTGATTATTCAAATAATGTTAAATTATAATGCTTTCATTATGCTAAAAAAGCATAGAAACAGATTTTTTTTTTGTATAGATAGATATTTCTATATGAAACAAAAAAAATGGACTATGTGAGAAATGCTTATGATAAAGATTCAAAAACATATTGATTTCTTAAAAAAATAGTTGAATTGGTAATATAAATGTTCTCTTGTAAACACAAAAAAAGTATCATTTACGGAAAATAATTGTTAATAAATAGTGATGACGGCATGGTTTTTATGATTTGTTTGTTGAATATATATTTCATATTAATTTATTTATATAACAATCAACGTTTTTGTTTAAGTTGTTAAATTTTATTATTAAACAGATGCATGCACATTGCACACCACACAATACAGAAACTTATCATCATCATCTCATTTTCAGATGTATTTAATAATCTGTTTATTATTGTTATTCTTTGGTTATTCATTTTTGTTCTTCATTTATTCTGTGTCATTTTTTATTATTATTACAAGTTTTCAAATGACGTACAGGAAACAATATGTATCTTCAATTCATAACTATTCAATACCCTTTATTTAATTTTTTTATGATGAAGAATAACACAATATGCATGCATCTGATTTTTTGTGCGGTAGTCTTTTAAATATTTTTATTTAAGTTAAGATTTATGGGCAATTAAGAAGAAAATGAGAAAAGAAAAACAAAAATGTTATTTTATGATTTCAATTTGAAAAAAAAATATTTTATTTTAAAGCAGAGATGAAAAATTGAAAATTATTACGACTGTAAAAAGAATACTAAAAACTTGATCTTTCGGAACATTCTAGAGTTATGATCGCTGGTGGAAATTCTTCATTTTTCCTCAGTATCCTACTAACTTTTCCTTACAAAATATCAACTTGCTCAATAAAAAAATGTAAAAAAAAATAATAGTAGGTACATCAAATCCTTAGAGTTTCGTAGGTTACCAAAATTGAATCAAAACAGACAAAGTGATGCATGAAAAAATTGTACTTATTAATAGAACTTTCAATTTTGCTGAACAATGTATACCTAAGAAACCTACGTAACTCAAAAGATTTTATGAAAAATGACCGCAAAATACAGGTTTTCTTAAAATTTCAATGTTTTTCATGCAAAACTATCTTTGTACATTTCATTGTTAATTGACTTGTGTGAAGAGTTTTAAGCTTAAATCGAAATCTTTCATTTTTGCTGAATATTGTGTACGTTGGAATCAAATATTTTCTCATGAAAACTCATTTTTTAAGTAAAAAGTTTTATCAGAAACAAGGAAATGAAGAAATCGCCAAAATCGCTAAAATGCAAGATATTTATATTCTGGATTATGAACCTCCTTGGCATGGCTGACAATTTTGCTTTTACAGATTTTATAGTAGGCGCTAAAACTATTCTGGCGAACCGTTAAATAATGTCAGATACTGCCATCTACATTTCTAATCCATTGAAACTTTTCTAACCAAAACAACATTCCTCATGTCATTTAAAATTTGAGGAAACTGTTTGAAAAAAAACAGGTCATTTGTGGAAATTTATGTGTTAGAAATAATTTCGTTTTTCTCATTACTTAATTATAAAATTGTTTTTTATTCTTTTCAACCAAATTTCCTCAGTAACGTCGTTACCAGGATACTGAACTTTTTCCACCAGCGGTTATGATTGACAACTTTAGAATTACTGAGTGTCTGATTAATGGCGAATAAAATATCTTTATAAGTGCATTTGTTCTTACAAAACGCAAAATAATAAATGATATATTCTAAATGAAATGAAAAGGATTCCTAAATACATTAAGAGATCTCTTATCTTATTATATTAACAGTTCATTGATATGATTAAAAATTATTAAAAAATTGTATAGTGTTAAAAATTATTGATATTAATTTTTTGTATATGTTTTCCAGATGGCAGTCAAAACACAGATAATATTATTAATACATGTCCTGTGTAGTCTATTACATCTAACTTTAGCTGGTGAGTTATTCTGATTTGCTTTGTTCAGATTCTTTTGAAATTTGGAGGCAGAATATTGATTTGATCTTAACGATAGAAGCAATATTTACACCCATTTTGTTTGAAAAATGTTTCATTCTACACAGTTAATGAGATTAACTTACTTAGAAACTGAACAACATTAGCTGATGTGATATCTTAATGTAAATACATTAACTCAACATGAAAGTTAAAGTGAATTTTCGAGAAGACATCTTTCGAACAATACTTAACCTAAAGTTAGTTTTGGTACAATTTCATCAAAGTTAAAAAAAGAGTACAATCTTCGATCCAAGTATTTCGTTTTTGTTATACTGCGATATTTGATACGACTATTTCGTATTTTTATCATGATTCAAAACAACTTTGTAAATTTTTACAACATTGATGTAAATTGTTACAATAGCATATAAAGAAAATTGTCTTCATCAAACTTTTACAAATAACTTTCGAATCATAATATTTTTGTATCATAGTATCGTATTAAAATTTCAAGAAGTGTCGTTCTATTGAAATAAAAGTTGTGAGAAGAATAAGGATGACATCACATACCAAGCATTATTTTACTATTTTCTGCTATTTTTCCTTTCTATTTATTTCGTCTTAATCAGGGACGAACATTGTGACAGGTTCCATGATTTTTCAATGAAGTTATCGTCCAAGTATAAATTGTAAGGAAATTTAAATCAAGTGTTAAGCATATAATTTTTTGTAAAATAAATAAATGTTTACGTCATGAGAAAAGATCATTAAAATTTTTTAATCAACTGTAATTATTGTAATTGGTTTTTATTTAATATCGTTCACAATTTTCAAGTACTCAAAAATTTTGAAACGTTTCAAAGAATTTTATCTACCCCATAGAAATTAATTGAAATTTAGTCAAAAAAAATTTCAAACTCTATCGAAATCCTAGCTTAGTAAATAAAAATCATCAAATGCCTAAAATTTTTAAATGGATAGGCCCCACAAAACTTTTTTCCACTTTTTGTGTAAAGTGATGCCTGTCTATAATCATGTTTTTTGTCAGCATACATGAAAAAGTTAAGATTATATGTCAAATATTTGAATCCATATTGAATATGCTTATGCACGAAATTCATACCAACATCAAATTGTATAAATTTTTGATTGCTATTAATATGGCAATGATGTAGGCATTGATATTTCGTGTTATTTTCCATTATTACATTTGTAAATTTATTTATTTATATTCAAGAAAGGTATGTTTATTAGCAATTTTATAATATTGATAAATAAAACTGTGCTGTTATAGTCTCATATGAATCCCATGTCGATATAAATACATGAAACAGAATGCTATTAAAATAAATGCTCTATCAAATTCCCTAAATGATTCATAGTTTTATATTTCGATTTGGTAACTATAATCAATATTTTTTCTAACTTGATTCAGTTTGATGATTTAGTATTTCTAGTTTAAAAGACTTATATAATCAACAAGTGTTTAATTAATTTTGATTTTATTTCAGCCAAAAAAGGAATCAGTAGTTTATCATTGCAAATAGATCCAGCGTGGGTAAGACGAGGTGAAAGTGTACAGTTGTTCTGTAACTATGATATGGAATCAAATCCATTATATTCTGTGAAGTGGTACCGTGGTACTCTAGAATTTTATCGGTATTCACCATTTGAAAATCCACCAGCTAAAATATTTCCTTACACGGGTATAAAGGTTGATGTAAGTAAATATCTTTAAGCTAAATTTTTGTTCAATTTGTTTTTAAGAGAAGAAAAAAAGGGACAATTTTTTTTTATTTAGAAAATATGTTTTAGGCATAAAAAAAATCAAAGTAATAAAAAAATAATAATAGATCTTATTGATCATGGCACTAATTTACATATTTTAATGATATAAAGTATATGTGCTTTAACGTTTTTATTCCTCAATTGTATTTTATAGCTCTAGTTTAAAAATATAAATTTAAATAAGTGATTGGATGATAATGAAAAGAAAAAAACTGATTTATATTAATAGACAAAATAATGTACACATTTTTTATATTAGACCATTCTATGAAAATGTGATATTTCAACCCAAACTGATTTACTGACATTATTATTTTTATGAGTATTTTGAACATAACTTTTGTTGCATATAAAAATATTTTGCATACTAAAATATAAAAGCAAGGGTTTTTTTTTATGATTTTTATAACATTCTTTTTATATTCCCTTTTACATATTTTTTTCTCCTAAAATTACAAACCAAAATATTGCCATCATCATAATATAAATTTATTACATTTTGCGGTGTTTCTACACTTGTCTGTACACAGCTAAATTGTGGTAACCGTATTTTTGTAATCTCATATTTTATCATTGACGCTATTTGTTAAATAATTTTTTATGAAAGAACAATAGATTGAAAAAGGATAAAAATGCAATTCAATTATTACGATGTTGGTGTTTTTCATCTACCATTTATGTTGGCCAATGATCAGCAATATATTTCATTTAGTTTGACTAAGTATTATTTTTCTTTCCTTTCATATGATAAAAATAAATTGCCAGATATTATTTTTCCTGCTAAATTGAACTAACACTCTCAATCCTTTTGAAAAGTAGGTTTCCGCATGGTATTTCACTATCTTTAGGTTGAGAATACAATAAAAAAATATATAAAAAAGTTATAATTAAAATGAGATATCTTTTAATGTGAGGATTGATGTATTATTGAGGAAAATTAAAGGATATTGAAAATAAAGCATAGCTCAGAAAGAAAAAAAATTAATCAATCCCAACATTCATCAAGCACTTATTTGTAAAAATACAAAAGAATACTCCTTTCTTGACAACAGTATCAATATATTATATCAGATTTATTAATCTTAAAGTTAAATTAATTTAATATAATGATCATTATTATGATGATGTTGTTAAATAAAGCTACACACTGCTGAACATAATATGATTCAAATCAAAAAATTATCGTAATCAATCGTATATTTTACTTTATTATGAGTAACTTGTATCTTCCACAATCAATCTATATGTGTAGGAAAAAAAATACACGATATGTAAGTACTGTATTTAATGTAGGATGTAGGAAGGGGGAAATTCGAATTAAAGTAAATGGATATAATAATGTTATTGGCTTTTGATTACAACTCAATTCAACAGCGTTAAATGGATGGTATAGTAATGATATAATTTTGATAAAAATGACAGACTCATCTCTGTGCTAAAATATAAATAGACATAAGTTTAATTTGAATGAAGAAATAGATCTGTATCAA
>LN483358.1:302989-365186 GCA_900002565.1 Culicoides sonorensis
GGATTCATCTTTAACATTGACGGAGGATATTTGGAAGGCTTATGTCGAGGATTTAAATGTGGAATTTTGAAACAGACTGATTACTTGAATTTGGTTCAATGCGAAACATTGGAGGGTAGGAAATACTTTTATTTTGAATGGCTATCTTAAGGTCAATCATTATGTTTTCACAATTAAAAAACTATTTTTGTTGTGATGCAAAATTAGCAGTTTTACCAAATCTAATAGATTGAACTAAGATTTTACTTAAAATTTAATTGGTCACATGACTTTATATAATTTGATATATTTTTTTCTGTAAATCAAATTATAGATTTAAAGCTGCATCTCCAAGGAACTGACTACGGCCAATTCTTAGCAAATGAACCATCACCTCTCGCTGTGTCGACAATCGATGATAAACTTCGTGAAAAATTAGTCATTGAGTTCCAACATATGCGTAATCATGCTGTTGAACCATTGTCTACCTTCCTTGACTTCATAACTTATAGTTACATGATTGATAATATCATCTTGTTGATTACTGGAACATTACATCAACGTCCAATCACTGAATTGATTCCAAAATGTCATCCATTGGGAAGTTTTGAGCAAATGGAGGCAATTCATGTAGCTGCTACTCCTGCTGAGCTTTATAATGCCGTATTGGTTGATACTCCACTTGCTCCATTCTTTGTTGATTGTATTTCGGAACAAGATTTGGATGAGATGAACATAGAAATTATTCGTAATACCTTGTATAAGGCATATTTGGAAGCGTTTTATGATTTCTGTAAGAATATTGGAGGGACAACTGCTGATGTAATGTGTGAGATTTTGGCATTTGAAGCAGATCGACGTGCAATTATCATTACTATTAATTCATTTGGAACTGAATTGAGTAAAGATGATCGAGCTAAATTATATCCACGTTGTGGAAAAATGTTTCCAGATGGTTTGGCTGCCCTTGCACGTGCTGATGACTATGAACAAGTTAAAATTGTAGCCGAGTATTATGCAGAATATGCAGAGTTGTTCGCTGGATCTGGAAATAATCCTGGTGACAAAACACTTGAAGATAAATTTTTTGAACATGAGGTAATATTTTATTTAACTGTAGTGGACAAAAAAAAATTCATTCATTTTATATTTTTACTTTTTAAGGTCAAACTTAATATGTATGCTTTTATGCAACAGTTTCACTATGGCGTATTTTATTCGTACCTCAAGTTGAAGGAACAAGAATGTCGTAACATTGTTTGGATAGCTGAGTGTGTCGCTCAAAAGCATCGCACTAAAATCGACAATTACATTCCAATTTTCCAATAAATGAAGTCAAAAAAGAGGGTTAAAAATATTCTTGTAAATATCATAATTTTGAAGCAAGAGAAAAATTTAAATGTGTGCAAAAAATATTTAACAAACTTAGGCCGAGGAAAGTCAGTTTTTGGTATAAGGTTCCACCCCCACTGATTTTTACTGAAATCCATGATGAAAATATATTTTTTTTATATATTTTTATAAATACTTCTAAAATCAAGTGATTTGTTTTTTTGTTTTTTTACACTTAAAATTATTCGCACAAGATGAGATTGTTATTTTCGATCAAAAAATTATTGGCTGATTAAAATGAAATTTTGAACGAGCGGTTATAAAATTAACTATTTATTTGTGGTAGCCCTATTTTTTCACAAGAAGAACCATAAGGTTCCATAATTTTTCAAAATAATACTACTGCATGCTCAAAGGACATGTTAAGAATGTATTATTCTGTGGAAAAAACAGATTTCAAAGGATGTAAGCAACACTGCTCCTTTTTTCACATATCTGAAAATTTTTCGATTAAGTCTCCAAAGTATAATAGACTTCTTAATGTGAAATGTACAAAAACAATAAAAAATCATTTAATGGCAAAATACAAAAAAAAGTGCTTAAGTTCTGTTTGATTGGCTCAAATGCGCAATTTTGTAATTTTAATACAAGACAAGTAAAATAAATGCGTTAAAACAAATAATTTTTTTTTCAAAAAATATATAAATTCAAATATATATACACCCGTACCCCTTCATGGTGTTCGACGAAATGCAACTTTATACCAAAAACTGACTTTCCTCGGCCTTACGATATTTGTATTATTTAAAAGTTGTTAAATTTTTATTATTTGTATAATAGCTACTGCCATCTCATTTTCATCAAGGAATGTTACTTTTGAAATGTAAAGCTGAAATTGGGCAAGTATATTCTGATTCAACAGAAATTCAATTAGGAGCTTCAAGAAGAGATCCAATTCCAGAGAGAGGTAAGATAATAATGTGATCTATTTTCATACTGACTTTGACTCTTCCAAATGATTTGGAATTAAAAAATATCTTAAGCAAATGCAGGTTAAATTTCTACTGCTATTGCTTTATTTATTCGATCAAATGTCGTTTTTCTCTATTTTTGAAGTTTAAAATTGTCTTTAATTACTTTAAAGTATCTAACAGTTAATTTCAAATGTGTATTCATTATAATGAATAAAAAAAACTAAGATAAGAATACCTTTTGTTTTTTTTCCTTTATCTTATTTTTCTTATTTTTATTCAAAAAATATTAACCCACAAAACTGTATTCAGAAAATAAGAAAAAGGATTTCTAGATGAATTTTTAACGACCTAACGAGAACTTAACTATGCCCTTGAGACATTGTTTTATATAAACATTATTTTGTATACCTTTTGTATTTGTTATGTCATGTTGTTAAAACGTTTAAAAAAGTAAGATGGTTAATAGCAGCGATGAGTTACTTCTTTTTTTTTTAATACTTTAAGAAAAAAAATCCACATTTTAGTTATTTAAATCAACTTAATTTTTTTAAATAAAATGATCGCTAAAAAATTATATAGGAAGCATCTTAAATTATAAGACATTTTTTTTTCTTTTAAAGTTCATGCTGCCTACCCAGGTACAGGATCATCATTATTTTGGTCAAGTAACATTAAAATTATAGTATTGTTAAATTTTGCAGCTGTGTTATTCAAAGAAATTCAAAATCCAAGCATTTTTTTTAGATAGTTTATTAGCATTAATGAATGTAAATTAAACTCAGACTAATCAGTGTAATGCATTTTAATGTCTTTTTAACCGTTAGTTTAAGAAAATAAGGCTTTAGTTTTGCAAAAGCAAACATATAAAAAGCATTTAAGAAAATAAATGAAGCCTAAATATAACGGATTTGAAAAATATGATTCTGATAGGTTAGATATATTAATTTCATACTTTTTTAAGTTTTACAAAAAATTCTACTATTATGAAAAACCATGGACAAACAAGCAATACATTGAAAAATCCATATTGAATTGAATTATAATCATTCATTTGAATTATTTCATTGCTTGTAAATTTGAATTAAGCATTTAATTCTTATTTGAAAGTTTAAATAATTTTAATTTTCGAATTGAACGAAAATTTCATAAAACTAACTTTTTTTTAAATTTAGGACTAATAATTTGTTGATGTTTGAAAATTTCAAAGTTATCCGTTGTCTAATTTTTTTGACATTCAAGATGATAATCTTGATAAAATTTATTAGTAAAAATTAATGTTAAAAAATAAATAAACCAAACAAAATGAAGAAAGTCGATGTAAGAAATTTTCGCTTTTTAGAATCCTAGGTTTATATAAAAAAAATAAAAATACATTTCTACTCAATTCCTATAAAGAAAACTTTTAATTTGAGGTTTTTTCATATTATGTTATACATTATACTTGGAAAATTTAGTTAGAATAAAAATTTTTATAGCTTTATATGATGATTTTCAGAATTCTACCTTTAAAATCTTTCATTTGTCTAGCTCAAGATGAAATGTTTTTAATATATTGAACATCACATGCGAGACGCGGCTGTTCTTTACAAAATAGATAAATTTGATTTGATTTAGCTCAAAAATTTAAATTAAATATGTCATTGAAATATTTTACTTTTTATTTTAAGTTAATGTAATGTACTTACAATCATATGAGCGATAATCTAAAACTAAGGTATAAAGTTAATTATATTAAAAAAGTAAATGTAATTATTCTAAATCAATATGATTCAAGATAAAATATTTTTCTTTTTTCCCATTTTTGTTTCACCATGAAGTAAAAACGGCGTTCTTTGATAAAACTTACATGACTATTATGCGTCATTTTTATAAGCAAACTAAAAAATTGTGTAGTTGTGTGAACTTCAAATAATACTAAACCTAATCTTCGTCAAAAGCTCGAGAATTGGTAATAAAATTTGTAAGTAAAGAACAAACTGATGATTGTTAATTTATGTAGAAAAAATATTAAGTTTAAAAATTGTTATGTCGTTAAACATAAAATCCTACAAGATGCATTTATTTTTCTGTGAAAAGGTTAACACAAATAAAATAAAATGAAATGGTTATTGTACTCAGCTTTTCAAAATATTTAATAAAAACTGTCAAAAATGTCAGAAAAACTAAAATATGAAAAGCTTTTTCTTCTATATAATACAAAATTAATAGAATTGATTTGGCCAAATTGACCGAAATATTGTAAAAATGTAAGCAAAATGCATAATTAAATTAAAATTATGTCATATTATTATTAAAATATTATTGTTAAAAGAAATCAAAAAATACATAAAAGTTAATAATAATTAATTTGTTATGTATGTTAATGAAAAGTGTAGCAAGATTGTACAAATATATATTTAATTATAAAGTATAATACAAAAAAATATAAATATATTTTAAACAAACATTAAATCTGTTTTTTTTTTTAAATATATTATAGATTGTGAATAAAAATTAAACAAAAAATATGTATAAAAATGTTACTTAAATTCATAATCCACATAAATTTTTAGTTACACTAATAAAACTCTTAGATGCTTCGTGATTTTAGCAAAAAGAAAGTTGAAAATGGTCAAAAGTTTGTATAAAGTAAAGCTAAGTTTTAATACGATTATCAAAATTTCAAATTATTATAAAATAAAAATTAATTTAAAAAAGATAAAACTTTTACCTCTTTAAAGCCCAGAACGGCTGTAATAAAGTTTTAGTAAATAAAAGGTAAGTTTTTTTTATCATTTTTTTTTGAAATACAAAATTTCATTTAAAAAAACAGTAAGGCTACTCCAAAAGAACAAACTGGAAATCAACGTTCAATTAAATATCTGCATATTGTCAAAAAAGTAATATGTACATGGAGCAAAGTAAATAAATTAATTATCTGTTTAATTGTTACATAACCAAATTCTTCTATTTGATGAACTAAGATAAACTTATTTTACCTAGTAAAATTTATTGAAAACTAATAATTTTTTTTTAACATGGCGCCGAGTCAAATCGACCCAAATTTTGATTTTCAATAAATGGAATTTTCTCATATTTGAAATTTTCGGTTATGTTGTTTAAAATAATTTATGAAAATCATTAAAAAATGCAAACTTTTTACATCTTAATGTATTTTTACAATAAAAATATGAAGAAAAAACTTTTAAAAGAATTAATACTAGCAACTTAACATTAAAAATATACTGAACTTTTTTTTGGTGCTTCACATTTAAGGCTCCAAGTAGTTCGGACATTCATCGTTAACCATTTGCCGCAGCATTAAATTAAGACGTGATTATTTTGTTTAATTTATCTATAAAAAAGAAACTTAAAATAACTTACAATTAAGAAGAAATTAATTTGAATGATTAATTAATTTTAATAAACGAACGCTTTAAAGCCCAGGACTTATATTACACACAAATAAATAAAATGAATGTTGAGAAGCATATTGAAAATCAAATTTACTTACAAAGTACTTAATATAAAAAAAAAATTACAGTGTAAAAAATAATGCTATATAGAGTTCAAAGTGATACAAAAATCTTTTTGATTGCAAACGCTTTTGAATTGATTCTTAACTCAATTTGTTGAGTCATTGTAATTTATATTTGAATGCAGTCGTGCAAGATTGTCTTGTTAATGTAACGATGTCACATTTCATTTTTAAAAATAAAATGATAGAATTTACAAAGAAAAAATATTATGTTGCCATGATACAAGAAGCTGATTGTTAAAAAAGTATAACTGTTTGATACTGTTACCTTAAATTATGAATAAAGACAAATTTAAATAATGGTTTTTTTCAATTTATGAAGACACTTGTTTAATCCTTGAAATAATTAAATTTAAATGACATTAAAAATATTAAAGCGAACGATGCGTTGATGCATGCAACGATAAAAATAAAATTTGTATCGTCATCATGATTTTTTTTTTATATTTAAACAAAAGTTGATGATTGTAACTACCGTTTTGGTCTACAAGATAAAGGTCATGGAAAATGAGTAATAAAAAAATGAGAAAATGCTGAGAAAATAAAAATGAAGTAAATCAAGTATAAATTCTTATCATGCACTAATTTCGTATATTTTGTTTTTAAATACTTTTTACTAAATTATAAGCTGTGTGGGATTATTTTAATGATAACGAACTATTTAAAAGAAAATTATCCATTCATAAATGAAGATTTTTATAATCTTCCTATTACTTTACAGCAGTGATTTGACAAAAAAAAACATTTAAGGACTTGATGTATGCTTTTTATTTTCTAGAAAGCCTTTGAAAAATTGATCCCTGTCTAAAATTTAAATCAAAGATATTTTTGTTATTCGTTGTTTGTAGATATTTGTCTAATTTAAGGATAGCTAACATTCAAAATTTTTCATAAAAGAACAATTTGAATTATAACGTTTTTAATATCCATTAATATACAAAATGATAAATATAATTCTTTCCATCCGTGATTTTTGGAAGAAATTAGTTAAAATTGATGAATAAACAAAATACATGATTCTGGTAATGTACGTATAAATATTCAAATGATTAAGTGGTCAGGTAAATAGTTGAAAAGCGTATATAAATTTTATTTATGAAATATTTTTCGATAAAAATTTATTTATTCAGTACATGAAGGTAAATTGCAAAGTTTTTATGAAACCGTATACATTTTTTATTGTGAAAGCGGAAAACTCGTTCTAAACTATGTGCGATGTGATTATATCGAAAAATAATGCAAAGCTCATCAAATATATGATATGGTTTAAGGCTATTTGATCCACATGTGCCTTTTTTATTTTATCATATAAAGTAGAAATGACCAAATATGTTCTATTTATAGACATACTTTAGAGGTTTTTTTCTACCACATCGAGACACCAATGAAGCATACGTTCGCATTTTTATATTTCATAATACATAAATATTTACACGATCTATGTATACATTTAAGCGATTTTAGAACACTCATATTTGAGTCTTGTTCAAATACAAACATCATTTTTCATATATTTAGTGTGTAAAAGTTGACGGTTAGTATTGGGTTTACCAGCGGATGAACTATGCATGTATTATGTTTTCTATTTATAGGTATTTGTGATTCAGAACAATCAAGGTGCCGTTTGAGAGTCAAATTGTGTTATGTTTTTCTATTAATATTAGTTATTGATTAAAATTACTAGCCATAATCGTTGAAAAAATTAAAAGTATGGTAAAAATATTGCATGCCAACCAAAAGTAGTAACGTTCAAGATAGATTTCCATTATATTTTTATAAAATTCAATATGCGATAAACTTATGACATATAAGCTAAATCTAAATATACTAGGATAAGCAACGAAAAAAAATATAGATAGTGGGTTGCATAAATAGGCAACATGTGTGATGAATGGGTTTCGAAATTAAATGGCTTTGAATTTTGTTATTTTTCTAAAGTACATATTGTTTTAGCTTGGTCTTTTTATGCTTTCATATTACCTGTATTTTTTTTTAATATTATACACCAATATGAAACGACTTTGAAAAAGCTTAACGTTTTTTTGTTATGTTTTTTATACGGATAATCCTTATAGATACTAGATTGATATTGGTTCCGTTCGACATTCGGTGCTACCAATTTTATTTATGATGCAATGAATGTATAATAAAAATAATATTTGAAAAAATATTAAATTATTTTGGGTCAAAGAAAATAATATTAAATAAGTTTTTTCTACAAACACTTGATTTAAAATAATAAAATGAAGCATATTTAATTTTATTTACCTTCAGAAGTGAACGAAAGATGTATTTTCAAAAAATCAGTGGAAAAACAGATAAAGTGTTTTCCCTATCGTTCTGGTAACCAAGAAATAGAAAAAGAAGGACCAAAAATTAAAAGGAAAACATATTGCTGTGTGGAGTGCCTTTTTACTTACTCTTTTTTGTCTTGAAATGTAAATAAAATATGTATGTGTCCTTGATACTAATATGCAGCAAGCAGGAATTTTTTGTGTTTATTTTAACATTAATGGAAATAAGATACAAATATCTGTAAAAAATATTTTCAAATTATTAACCATCATGTTTAAACTTTGGTTTACTCAGAATATACCAATCTTTATTTTAATTTAAGTCACAAATAATTATCCAGTTCATAAATCATCTTTGATACTATTTTCTTTTTATTGTAGTAAAATAGACAGCTCTCCGTTTACATATTTCTACATTACTGTAATGTATAAAAAATAATGTAATTTAACGGTATGCACGCTAGAATAAGAGTCATTATTACCCTATTATTTTACTGCTCAACTAATGTCTTATGCAAACTCTTCAGTTTTATTTTTCTTTGTTTATGGTGACCATAAAATAAAGATTTTATAAATATTCAATTTTATTTTGATAGATAATTTTACTAAGAAATATTTTTTCAAGTTTTTTCACCCTATTTTTGCATAAATTCGTATAATGGTTTTATATTGAGTGCAAATATAAGATGTGCAACATGTGATACTAATTAATCACTAGCGTATAAGCCATCTTCAATATATCTTTGTTCATGTTAAAACTACTTGCTTTTCAAAAGAAAAAGTACACTGTTACAGACTGTTTGTCCGCATTTCTCTATGGCCTTCTTTGTCCGTCAGTCTCAAATTTTCACAATTTGAAGAAAAATTCGTAAGGAAAATTGATAATTTAACTTTTGGTTATTTTTTTTTTTTATTTAAAGGATTTCATAATGAGATACGTTCTTTTTAATTATCTACTGTTTAGCATATTTCATATTTTTGTTAAAATAAAAAAAAAAAAACAAATTTTCTCATCTTTTCAATCTATATCAGTTAAATTAAAATCGCTTTTGAGTTAAAGTTATTGCTAACCAAGTTAAATTTACTTAGTCATTTTAAGGATAGGGAATCGTTTGAGAAACGTATAAAATTTATGATGATAATCATTATTTCTTAACAAAAACTAAGATAAAAGTTTACTTTTATAAGCGATTACAAATTGAGTCACAAGACTCTGTGATCAATAAAATTGAATTTCATGTAAGAACTTATTCATAAGTGGTATACGATAAAATGTAATTTTACTCTTCATTAGATTTCATTTTAGCATATAAATTACATGGTTTAAAGATAATTTCATATTTTTATAAATGTCATTGTATACTGAAGAAAGTTCTAAAGTGACAACATAGTGAAATAAAAAAAAATAACATCAGCCATAATATATCTTATATTGTCATTTTATTTTAAGCGAATGAAATTTTGTAATTTATCATAATGTGTCACCATCGGCATAGCTCAGCCAATTTAGAACATGAAGCTTATTTCCCAATGTATTTAAATGTCATAAGTACACTATAACTTTTAATGTTCCTTTAAAAAAGCTGGACCCGTTTTGAAATCAGTCTGGTTTTGAGAATAAAAAAAATAGTTAGTACAAAACTAAGTTTAATTAATATTGTTTGATATTAATCGTTAACGGTTTGAAAAATGCCATGAAAGAAGATCGAGCTTTAATACTTGTGAAAAAATTCAGATTTAGGATTTTACTTCAGATTGCGAAATTTAAAATTTAGAACCGTTTATTGGATTTTATGAGTCTTGCTATTTTCAATGCAAACTTGTATGTATTTTTTTTGTGAGGAATTAATATTTTTTTTTGTTTATTTATCTTATGGAAATACACTGAAAATAATTTGCGCATTGTTTTATATAAACAAGAACAATGATAATACAATCATAACAAAAATTATAAAGTAACGTAAATATGCCTGTTTTTCCAAAATATTGAAGTGAAATAATAGAAATAAATGATGTAGTGCATTTGTTTCAAACCCAGTGTATGTTAGGCAGTAATAAAAGAGATGACAAAATTGGACTTTACTAAAGTTTGCTCGGAAAATTCGATTTATAATCTTTTATCAAATGTTGCATAGTTTAATAAACCAAACCAAAAGGCACTCCTTGCAATTTTATTACATTGTCATAATACTTATATGTCTGTATATGTTTAAAGTCAAATATGTTATAATATGTGTGATACTCTCTATTTTATATTATGCAAAATAGCAAAATGGGATAAAACAATTTTTCAAAACAATTTTGTTTTACTTTATTTCATTTAATTTTCATTATTATTTTGGTAATTTGTAATTATGTTTGCTCTTCAGAGTTATTATTTATTGTTTTTCATAGTTTTAATTTTAGTTTTGTGAATAATGTTATAATGGAAACAATTTTTTAACGTTCAGTGACGATAATTATCTCCTTCATAGTATGAAAATATTTTTGTAGATATTTTAAATTTAAAATTGTTGTTTGTGTAAAAATTAAATTAAGTTACATTTGAAGAGTCAATTAAAATAAAATAAATTTATGAAAAAATATAATTTAAAATTCTTATCTCTCATAAATTTTGAGTTAATTTTTTGCAATATCCAAAATAAAATATGAATAACTGTTTTCTATCATTTTTGATGATTTTAAAATAATCCATTATTTTCAAATTTTTTTTATATATCCTGAAATTATTTTTTCCATTTATCTTGCTCCATACATGCTTTTACCCTGATTATGTATTCAAACTTTTTATTTCACAGTTGAACGCTTTAAAATCATTGAACATTTATTCGTCCAGTCATTTAATTTGAAACAATTTTATAAGCATCATGGTAGCCGACCGTCAGTTTTTTACCTGCAACTCAATTTTGTATGCAGTACTTGCTACTTTTCAATTTTTTTCTTGTAAATAGTTTTTCATGTATAAATGTTTTACATAAAAATTCAAAGATACATTGGATTTTTGGTAAAAATACGATTTATTTTATTGTTTACTTTATATAATGGAGAATCAATACAAAATTTTGCAAATCATTAACGAAATGTTATGTGACTTCACAATTTGACATGAATCACAATTTTGTTTTTGCAGATAAATTTGCTAAAATTTAAAATTTTCTAAATTAAAGTCAAAATTTATCATAAAAAATTTAAAGGTTTTAAAAAGTCAAAATTAATATTTTGTGAGTTGCTTTTATCTTTTAATAATCAATGCTTATAATTATTTTTGTTTTTATTTTAAAGAAATACCAATTTGAAATGAAGAAAGATTTGTATTTCTATTTTTTATATAATGATAGAATACTTTCATTCAAATAATAATAATAATAATACTTAGTAGATATAAATTATTTAATCACAGTACACTTGAACTTCAAAGATAATAACAACTTTGATCAACAAAGTACGCACAGATTAATTGAAATTTTCGTTTATAGAAAGTGGAACAACATGATATCATCACTAAACTAATATGATCATAAAAGGTGTAGAAAAGTATATTTTGTTCAATTAAGGCAAATTACCATAAGCGCAACTCAATATATTTTTGATTCTTTGATACAAGTAAAATGACCTTAATTTAGGTCGTCACTATATAGTTCAGGTATGATAAGCGTGTTCTTGAAATATGTGTGTTCTTGATCTAAAATAATGCCAGTGACGTTAAAATAGATGAAAACTTATTTCATTTGATCTGGTAATTGTAAAAAATATACTTTTTGACAAAAAATCATAACATGTAAGTAGAACAAATTTTTCTATAATAATGACAAAAAATGTAGCTCTGATTAATAAAACTTTTTTTCATAATGTTTTGGAATAAATATTGTATTGTTCCATCTCTGATTTCTAATTTTATATACCAAATCTCGGCACTGCAATAAGATAGCAAATGTTCAAACATCATAAAATATTACTTGAGAAGAAATGAAAGTGGAACTACAATTCAAAGTTTTGATATAGTTTCTTAGTATGATGTGACACCAAGCGAACAAAATAATATTTTTTTCTTATATATTTCTAAACTAAGTAACTAAGAGTAATTGAAAGATTGCATGAATTTTGTTTGAATTTGATTGTGGCGTTTATTCTTCATTTATCTTCAGAAAAGACTCTAATCGAGAGTCATCATTTTAGATCCATTATGAAAGGCAATTTGTTTTGTACAATCAATAGAGTTATCTTTTAATACACATTTATTAAATAACACAAAATAAGAAAAATAAATCAGTCAAACAATAAATTTCAAATAATTTTAATAGTACCGGTAGATCAACAGTTAATTTTTAGTTGAAAATTGTTTACACAATAGCGATTATTTGTTAAATAGTAGTTTGACAATTTAAAATACAAAAAAAGAATGAAATTTTATTGTAATAATAAAAATATTAAGGTGCTACTTTTCACTGTAGTTACAATTTTAATTATCTTTGTGCCTTTTTGTCAGGCGCAAAGAGGTAGAGGCCGTGGAAGAGGTACGTAAAAGTTTTAAAGTAGATTTTTAATTGAATTCATTTAATATTTTGTAATTTTAAATATTTTCTTCACTTAAACAATAATACAGGACGAGCAAAAACAAGAATCTTAGGACTTCCTATAACTGGAAAATATAGAGATCCAGAGAGTGACCAATATTATAATAATCACAATGTTTGTAAAAAAAAATATTATCTATTTATAATGTTACAACTTTCTGTTCAATAGGGAGCAAAAATAATAATGGCGTCTCATTTTGATTATGAATACATACTGGGGCATAAAATTGCGTTTTTATGTGTTGCAAAAGGAAATCCAAGACCTCATATTACATGGTATAAAGACGGTGCTGAAATATTTACGCACATGTATTCTCATGTAGGTAGCATGAATAAAAAATATCCTTTCCTAGCTTCCCTTTGATCAAAATTAAATCACTTTACTATCTTGGTATCTCTCACACCTTGATTTTAAAATATTTTTAATTAACGGAGTTTGTGCTCATTACAAATATATATACTTTTTTTTAAAGTACTTGTAATTGAAAAAGTTATGTTTTACGATTTTTTCTTATTTGTGTGTAACAATTTTCCTATATTCATGTTTGACATGAAAATCTTTAATTATAACTGTTTGTTTTTAATTTGCTGAGTGTGAGTATTCTCTGTAATCGAATGCTTTTTTAACCATAAGTCACACGACAAAGCATTACTATTTTAATTAGATTATTTTTTTTCAATAAAGGTACATGAATGGTATATAGGAACAGACAGGGTAAAGTCGAAGATTGAAATTGATCCAGCAACACAAATGGATGCAGGCGTGTATGATTGCACAGCTGATAATATGTATGCTATTGATCGAAGAAGTTTCAAAACTGATTTTGCTATTGTATTTGATTAAACAACACCATAGTAATTGAATTTATGTTTGATTATTATTTTATATACAGCACATAGAAAAATAAAGGAAGAAATATAAAATAATTTACTTTATGATTTATTTTGTTAAGTTTTGATTAAAACAGTATTGATGTTAAAGTAAATATGCATTCGAAATTAATTAAATGAAACTGAAAATATTTCAAAAGAAAAATGTTTAAATCACTTTTTGAAAAGCATCGATCTAAAGGGAAAAATAAAGGATTTTTGAATTCATTAAAAATGTGTAAAATTTATTTTGTAATAAATCATAATTATTTCTGTAAAAATATATATATACAGCCAAAACTTATTTTATTGTATTTCAAAAGTTCTCTAAGAAATTGAACTAATAAAAAAACTTGAAAAGTCGAAAAACTATTCAATCATGCCTTACAATAACCAGTCGATGCTTTCAAGTCATTTCTTTATTATAATTTAACATTGACAATTTTAAAAATATTCTGAAATCAAAATTATAAAAATGAATAAAATGTAAAATTTTTCTTTCGGTAAAGTGTAAAAAATAGGAACGACAGAAAAAAAATGAATGTGAATCAAAAAGTCAAGATTCTTTTTATTTTATTAAGTTATTTTATTTAAAGCAATATAGCAATACTGCAGATTTCTTTTATATTATTTTGTCTCTTTTCAAAATTGTCAACCCATCAAAATTAATGGTGATGCTTAAAATAGGTATCTATAGAAAAGTTAAATAGGATGTAAACCCATGATTTGATATTTTACTTTTTGCTTTTTATCTTTCACTTCTACATTTTCAAGTCTCAATACAGAAACATTAGTAATTCAAAAGATATATTAAGTAAGACTAGGTTGTGTAAAATACAATAGCAATTTTAAAAAATATTTTATATTTAACTGAAAATGTGGGCATCCTATAATCAGATGGAACAAAAGATACCCGAAAATTCTATTTTTCAATTCAATATAAAATTAAATGGAAAGATTTAAATTTGGGTTCTTGGACTAAAACGTATTTTATATATTTGAATAAATTTAATATGTGTTCAATTCTATTTAAATGTTGTGGTATCTTAAAATGTAACTTACTAAAATAGCTGTTTAACCGTTTTAATTGTTTTCAATTAAGAAAAAAGTGAAAGTAAACAAATTTATAAATTTTAAAATCTTGTAAAATGCTCGGCACAGAAAAATGATCCTTTTGTTATCAGTTTAATTCTTGTTTTCAAGGCTGAAATACCCAAATTGACAAACATTTCAAAGTTCCGTAGAAAAATCATGTTAAATATTAACGATAAGTAATAAATAATAATGAAAAAAACATGTATTTATTTGATTGAATAAAATATAAGACCTTTGTTAAAGTAATAATTATCTACTTATCTTAACATAGGGAAATAAAAATTTATCTTCTAGAAATATTACTGGTAGTATGAAAGTTTGTAAAGATTTATTGCCCTAACTCCCGAAAGCATTAAATATTATGCCAACATTAAAAAGACATTGCTTGACTCTTTCATTCAATCATAAAAAAATATTTATTTTGTGGCATTTGCTAACAATATTAAATTGAGTTGAATTTGAAACTAAAATAAATAAAGTGGGGAGGTATAAACATTAATTCAAATATAACAATTTTTGTTGTTATATTTTCTTTTCATCAACATTATCATCATCACTTATCAAGTATGTATTGTGTGTGATATTATCACGTCGATGTAGTTAATGTCAGAACGTTATATTTCTTATTAAATGTTCATCTTCATCTTATTCATATACTAAAATAATCTAAGAATATAATATATTTTGGGCAATTCAAACTTAATTTCTTGCTTATTCTTTTCACGTACCGACTGTTAATGTCTTAGGATCAAGAATAATGTTTTAATGTTTTATTTACCTCTCTTTACATTGGTGTTTAATACACACTCACATTTATATAAATACGCACGTTCATAGCCAGGGATGGAGCTGTTAAATCGTTTTAAGTGGAGGCAAATAGGTTTATGTTGTTTTTTCAAATGATTAATGAAAATAATCTATCTGTATATGTATGTTTTTTTTTTCATTAATACTCAGAGCTTGAAAAAAAGTTAAAAAAATTAAGCCAAAATTTTTAGCTTTTGCTTTAGCTAAAGTTAAAAAATTATTTTCATTTAGCTTTTGCTAAGCTAAAAGTTAAGTTAAAATATTTTTTAGCTTTTTGCTTTTGCTTAAGCTTAAGCTAAAATAAGCTAAAAAAGCTAAAAATTAATATCATTCTTTGTCAAATAAATTTTCAAAATCTGAATGAAAAAACGGCAAAATTTGATTTCAATTTATTTTATCGCAATTTTTGATCATCAAAAAGATGAAAACTGACAACTTTGATCAGAATTACTTGAGTATCATTTTTGTAGACAATTTTAATGTGACGAAAATTTTTTTGCATGTTTTTTTTAGCTTAAACTTAAACTTAACATGGTTTTTCCACTCGAAAACGTAATCATTTGCTTCAAATATGATACAAAACCATGTCGTTTTTGTAGTTTTAAATTGTATACAGTTCTAAAGATAATTCTTAAAAAAATGATGTTGATAATGAAAAAAAATTAATACAAAATAATTTTTTTTAGTTTTGATGTATAGCCAAGCGAATTAAACCCAAAAAATGCGAAAAAAACTATCAGGCAATTATTGATTTTTATTTTTAGAATGCGTCATGTATATGTTTGTTTTGGGGAATTTCCGACCCATTTGCCGTCAAAAATAGCATTTTCATAATTAATTTTCACTTCAATATAATGTTTCTGATCTCAGAAAATGATAATATGAAACTAAGCTAAAAAAAGCTAAATTTTTGGCTTTTTAGCTTTTTTTAACTTTTTTTAGCTTTTGCTTAAGCTAAGCTAAAAAGCGTTTAGCTTAGCTAAGCAAAAGCGAAAGTTTTTCAAGCCCTGATTAATACTGAATAAAATGTTCCTAGAAGTATTTAAAATGATTTTGAACCTTATATACATGCCAGTCTTAATCAATTTAAAATTATTGATGACTTTATTTGATCGCTTATGATTTACAAAAATCAGTAAAATAATAAATTTATTTGAAGGTTATTAAATTTAATAAGAAATTATACATTATAACTTTAAAAAACTTTTTGATATTTGTCCATTTTATGTGATTTAAGTTTTAATTTAAATTTTAAATTAGTAATTAACTTGCCAGAATGGTTTCATTTAAACTTAATTTTATATATGCTGATCAATGAACTGCAAAATTGTTTACATATGAAGGTCTTAAAGGGTTTTAAACAGCGAGATTTTCTCTATTCGTTTTTTAAAATATCGGTTCAAAAAAAAATGTTTTTTTTAGTCTCAAAAATGTTGTATTAATATTTATATGATAAATATTCAGCTCTCTTAAAATTGTATGATAACAAGGATAAAGATTTTCAAGAGTCAGCATTGGTCAATCATTTGTGCTAAAATAATTGATTTACCTTATTTAAAGGAAATTTAATCATGATTAATTCTATAGTTTATGAGTTAGTAAGAATTATAATTGAGGTATTCAAATAGTGTGCTCTGTATTTTATTTAAATGAAAATGTACCCAATGTTCAAATGATATGAAACGTAGGAAAATGGACACATAACACTGAATATGTCTTTTCCAATGTCAATCAACTGAACACCATGTGACATTCCTTGTCCAATACATAAATCTTTTAATGCATGAAAAACATATGTTAAAATTGTTGGAAATTTTCATATAATATGTATATATTTTTCAAGTGAAATTTTATTAATATAAAGGAAATCATCATATATTTTTAATTAAAAATGTAAATTAAGCTAATTTTTTTTATTTTGTTAAGATAAATAAAAATATAAGATATAAATCTTTAATTATTATGAAAATGGTTTGTAATGTCTAGAAAATTTCTTCCCCTCAATTAATCCGACTTTCATTTTTTATGTGATGTGCTAAAGTATACTTTTGAAACTGTAATGCACAAACTCAATTCAAATACTTTGTACTGCAATATTATATTTTTGAAATAATACAAGTTAAATGTAAAAGTTCGAAAAATTGTCAAACAACTTGTATCCTATTTTTGAACATTAAATACATCATCAGCAATGTATTGTAAGAACAGTAAAGAAGGTAGTCAAGAGTATTATTATTATTAAATAAACAAATAACTTAAAAGTTAAATAAAAGTTTTCCGCATTAATGAACTAAAGTAAGATAGAAACTATAAAAAAGGAACAAAGTGGGAACATGAAGGTTCTTTGATTCAATTTACAAAACTATTAGAAAATAAAACTTTTACTTAAAAGCCTTTAAAACAAATTTTCCACTTGAATTAATAGTTGAACATCATCTTTGACATGTTATATCTTTTAAATGTATATGTGAATGGAAAATTTAGATTGCAGCATCAAAACATCTTCAATGCTTGATTTAACATAAGAAATAAACGTACTTTAACATTTTAGTACACGTAAAGATTTGTTTTATGTTGTCGAAATATAATTCAATTGAAAAGCATGCTTTAAATCTTGACTAAACAAATCTAGTTTTATTTTAAAGGGTAGATTTTCAAATATTTGTTAATTCATTTCAATTTAATTTATATTCCATTTTTATATCTGTTAGCTTCTGTTAATACGGTATATTAAAGGTTGTCTCCTGACTATCAAAATTTCAAATAAAGGTTCATATATTGTTCAATTTTCTGTATTTAAATCAAAAGATATGTGTTGACATGATCATAGAATAGTAAATAACTTTCAATAATCACTCGTATATAAAGGAAACGTTGTTGCCACCACCAAACCAAGCCAAAAATACATTGATAATTAAAATTTCATGACAAACTCCGGTCTATATCCGAAAATATTTCCCTTTTACATCCGTGAAATGTTGTTTTTCATATGCGTGTTTGAATTTTATAATGTATGTTGTGATATTATATCAGGTAATAGTTAAATGATAAGAGGAGGCAAGTAAAATTATTAGCACGTATTCTTTTGTTCAATATACATCACAGTTTGTGTGTTTCTAATTTTATGATATTTTAAAAATAATAAGCCTACGAAACTATATGGCGAATAAATTTGAATATAAAATAAATAAGCTTATTTAAAATGATCAATAAATTTTAAGGGCTTTATAATGCTAACTTCTATATGAAGGCATTATGCATTAATAACTAAGTTTGTTATATTAAGAGACATAAAATAAAATGGAAATTTCACAGTTTGTAAACAAATAAATGATAAAATATTTGTCACCGTAAAACTCAATATAAATTTTGGATTATCTTATAAGTGTTTTATATTACAATATAATATTTGAAGTTATTTTGCATGATTAATTGTGTTAACACTAAAAATATCGTTTTTTGAAAACTACTAGTTCAGCCAAGATAGGTCATTAGACCCCTTGTGTATTTTAGACAGAATTATTAAATGCACTCCTGTAAATCGTTAACGATCGCATTTTACATTTTTTAACCTTCGTACTTTTATTGAATTTACTATTTAAATTAAAAATATTTATAGAAATTATAAAAAAAGCATTTTTTAAAAACTATTCTAAAAATTTAAATTATTTCATTAATTTAAAATTTAACAAAAGTAAAAAAAATACAATTAAACTTCATTGTTTCATAAAATTAATTAAATAAAAAAGTGTTTGACAATAAATTTATTCCCCTTGCTTTTTAAATTAAAAAGCACAATAGAGAAACACAGAAATGTAAAAAAGTGAATAAAATTAA
Organism: Culicoides sonorensis; assembly: GCA_900002565.1. Lineage (NCBI taxonomy): Eukaryota > Metazoa > Arthropoda > Insecta > Diptera > Ceratopogonidae > Culicoides > Culicoides sonorensis. The sequence continues at coordinate 322,269 of LN483358.1, forward strand.
CTTGCTCTTTGTCTTCCAATTACTTAATGTAATTGCAAAAATAAGAAATAAAAGAACAAAGTTTTATTGCATTTTCTCGTTTCATTTTCATAACCTGGTATAATAATAAATTTTCTAGGACCGTGAAACCTTCTACGTTGTTAACGACGTGTATTTTAAGTTATTTATAACAAAATAAACAAGCTCTTTTCATTTTTATCGATTGGAAGCAGTTCTTAAACAGAATTTGGCAGTTTTATATTTATAAAAATAGGTATTTCACATAATAAAATGAACATTAAGTGTTCTTAAGGTAACGAAAGCGAGTAACTGGATCCTACTGTAAAGTAAAAATAAAATGCAACAAAACAAGGTATGGTATAAAAAATCTTTGTCTTCATCAAAGTAATTCGGTTGACAGCAAAACATGCGTTAATTTAATTGAAGGAAGATGGCTGTAAAACTGAGCTTTTTTCCTTCTTGTTCATTATTTTTAAAATACAATGTTATAAAAGCAAGCAAGTATAAATTGGCAAAGCAGTATAATTACTCTTATGCAATCGAAAGAAAATAAAGATAAAAAAAATTCAAAGAATAGAGCAACGAGTTAAATTTTGAAACTGAATTAAAAAGTAATAAACAAGTGTTTTTATTGCAAGAGTTGATGGTTTAAAAGAAATTATCCAAGGAAATAGGAAAACTTCTGAAATTGCCTGACATAATTTATTACATGGTTTTAATAATAACGTTTTTTATAAAAATTTAGAAGTCGATTTTTGGCGTGCGATAAAATTAAAGTCATAAGTGATATTTTATAGTGTTTCTCTGTTTTATAAGCAGTTTTCTTAAGAATACGAATCATGGGATTAACAATAAGGTTAGCTAGGCTTAAAGCTATAATTTTGATGAGCGGTTCAATTAAGCTTATTTTTAAAAGCTATTGCATCTGTATATAATTTGAATGAAATTAAGAAGATACCAAAAAAAAAAAACAAACCAAAAATCGTATAAAACGTATTTCAGTTTGAAATTAACAAAAAGAATACTTTCATATAAAGTATCAGGTGATTAAATATCTTTTGCATATCAAATTGTTTTTCAAAATTGTGAAATCAAATTAAACACTTAAAAAATAAATATTTATTTGAACATTTCATTTTATCTTATCATTGCAACAGTGTTTTAAAAAGAACAAAGTAGAAAAGAGGTGTTTCATTAAACGCTGTTTTACCTTTCATTTGATACATAAACATTCATTCAGAACTTGTTTTAAAATAAAGTAAAATTTATTAATACATTTCCTGGAACATTTAAGTATGATTAGATTTATTGAAAAAATTTTTGTCCCAATGTATGATGTGATTCAAATAATAGTATAAAAGCCTTCAGAAGTAAATATTTATTTTTTGAATACGAGACCAAATAAAGCACAAATTAAATGAAATTCCAGTGATAACATAGATATATTTTTGAATAGTCATGTTTGCGTTTTCTAAGGAACAAAATCTGCTGCAGTATTTCTTTATTTGTATATAATTGTAGACTTTGTTGGTTTACCAAGATTTTCAAAAAAATGCAACAACTTGAGTTGAAAAAAACTTTTGACTAAATAATACATTTTATTTTCATTTTTATACCATTTCCAATATTTTTTCCATGTGAAAAATTTATTTTAAACTTTGAAAATACATCACTGTCATTTTATCTCAACATATTCAAAAACTTTCAGGAAAGTCTTTTATTTCAAAAATTCTAGGAAAACTTTTTAATGAATGTTTATAGCTAACTAGGAGTAAACACAAGCTAGACAAAAGTGGATATATATACAAATCCGATTTTATTTAATACCTCAAATCCATAATATTTTATACTAGCATAAATTGCATAAAAAGAGATTTTTCAATTCAACAAACAATTCGTACAGATTGTATAAAATAGAATTTGCAATATATTTAGGTAAAGTTCCAATATTAGGGCTTACCAGGTTCACCTTAATCTGTTTGCTTTTCTTTTAGAGATATTGTTATAATAGTTAGGTTTGCATAAGTTTAAAATAAGTAGCACAAAACATATTTGATGAATTTGCAAACAAGTATACAAATAAAAGATTTTACAGTTTTTGTGTCAAAGTGCATTTCAAAAATGTCAGTTACCATTTTCACACTTTGAACATTTTATTTTGTTACAAAAGATTTTTAATTTAACTGACACAAAAAAATACTGTCAACGAAATTCTTCATTAGACGGCATTCATACATGGTATTGACATACAAGACATACACTTAAAATCAGGAAATGCAAGCATCTGTCTCGTTGAATTTGATTATATTACGTCATGGTCTAAAATTGGTATTCGCTTTCTGTAAGTTGCAATTTATATGATTAAAAAAAAAATATTATCTAGTATGTTCAAGATTACGTATTCGTTATCTTAATAGTAATTATAGATCTCTTTCTTTATAGACTGCTGTTCGGAAATCTTTCGAATCATTGTTCATACTGTCTTACTTAAAACAAATTTTATTTTCAGGTTTTCTATTTCTTTATAAGATTTGTTAGATAAAAAATAAAAAAAAAAACAAATACACAATGTTTCTTTGTTTAATTTTTCATTAGAAGAAATTAAAAAAAAAACTTTTTTATTGAATAAAAAGAAATTCTGAATGAAAACCAGAAGTGCATCTTATAATATGTTATATGTAAGACAAAGAAAATAGGGTTGTTATTTTTTAATGCAAAAAATAAGGATTTGGCATCCAAATTATGAACATTTTAACAATGATAAAATCTTATTGCTTTCGTTATGTTTTCCCTGTGTCACAAATAATATCATGTTGACAAAAACCAGATTCATTTATAAAAGCAATTGTCTGTGGAATTTTTAAATTAGATAATTCTTTCTTTTATTTGCTTTGTTTTGTTTTCATTATTTATTTCACTTTTATATGTTTTTAATGTGTTGTATCATTTTTAAGATAAAAAAAAATTATTTCAAAAAATAATAGGAGAGAAGAACTTTTGAAAATTGTACGGTATCATTTTACATTTAAGATTTTATTTAATTCAATATCCTTTTTTACTCGTTTTAACTGAGTAATACGAATTGTCAAAACATTTATAGGGTATAAACAAAACGTAACTCATATTTTTGTTTCAATTTTATATTGATAAATCGACAAAATATACTTTCTTACATATTCTAATAAATAATTCATCAACTAATGTCGCTATATATTTCTCATACACACATGATTGCACATAGATGACAATAAATTGATTTGTCTTGTGAAGCAACTGTATAGAGTAAAAAAAACAGAAAAACTCACTTAATGCAAAGATAATACAAATGTTTATACTTCCCGGAAAATTCAGATAAAAATAAACAATGAAAATGATGTACTAAAGAGAAAAAAGCAATAGCCATAATATAAAAATGTACATTCATTTATTTATTTTTCTACGCTATTGAGCAATATTATCCGTTGGCTTATCTGAAACAAGAAAAGTAGAAACATAGAAAAACTAAAAAACATAATCATAAATAAATGATGTTAAAACGTTTTCAATAGGTGGTTTTTAAAGTACAATTTAACAATATTTTTTTTGTTAATCATAACTCTTTTTTCAACAAATTAAATACAACGATTTTTATTATATTTTGGATCTGCTCGTGTAAAAGTTATTTATTTTAAAAATAAGTGTCAACCATGAATGATCTAAATTAATTCCTCTTTATTTGATATACAGTTTGATTTTTCAGTAAGCAGATAGCTTTCACTGTCAATTTTGATAGACATTTTTATTCGAAATACTATTGTACGTGAAATATAATATAGTTTTGCTAACCTTTTATACGGCCAGTCTCAGTATCTATCAGCAATCTATTTTTCTACTTACCTAAAGCTTTCATGCGACAAAAGAATGAGTTTTTATCGAGCCTTTTTTAATGTTAAAGAGTAGCAATCTTTAAAAATCATTCCACATGATTTTCATAAAGTTTTTCTTAAGGTTTGAAAATAAACTATTATGATATGACTTATATGAATAAAAATAAATTCTTCTAAAATTAAAGTGCCTAATATAACTGTTCAAGCTTGCAAACAATAATAATTTAGCCAATTTTACATCTTGACATTTCCTTTCTCACAGGTTTTTGTCACATCAATATATTTCATTTGATAAGTCAAAAATGTGAATTTCACAAAATCTAACGGATTTGAAAGAAATATATATTTTTAAAAAATAAGATTGACTCTGTTATACCTTTTTTTTATTGATTTAGATTATCGGGTGGTGATTGACTTGTCCTTGTTAAAAACTTGTTTTTTTTTTAATATAACCTTTTGTTACGTTTTCTAAATGTTAAACACATGGTTTTACCCATAAAAGTTTTAACGTTTCATGACATTTTTTGGACTTGAATTGAAAAGGAAAATAATAGTAAATTGTAAAAAAGTAAAACAAAACAGGAAAAGTGATAATAGTTGTCAATCTCCTGTTGTAATGACATACAATGTCTTTGGTTTTTATTTTTTTTGTCAAATTTTTTTTTATATTAAGAATGAAGAAAAAGATAATAAATAAAATTCACTCAACCACGTATGAAAATGGAATAACTATACATGCCCATTAGGATTATATTGGTTTAGAAATAACTTTTGATACAATGAACTTTAAAGTTAGGTTAAAATAATTTATATATTTAAAAAACTGGTCATGGGGTCATATGGTTAAACTAACAATTTATTTTTTGCTTCAGTAATCTTAAATTAAAAAAAAAAAAAAAAATAAAATTGCAATGCAATACTTCAAAGAATATTACTCTGTTGGGAGCTTTTTGTTTAAAAGTCCTCTTTTTTAATTCGTTAAACGCTTCTATCATTTTTCATAATAACCTTTTTAAAAAATGATAAGGATGAAAAAAAAGTGGGAAAGAGGCTTGCAAGTATGTTTTATTAGTTTTCTTCAAATGCAGACCAATCATCGTAAAGATTTTTAGAGTGAAATAAAATCAAAAAATTAAAGATACGTACTTTATTTTTTTTTTTCAAAATCCTTAAGCCATTGACAAAGATTATAACTTAACCACTTAATGTTAAATTTCATGTTGTAAAAGACAAAAATATGTGTATGGTATATAATTAAAGTGACACCACAATTGTAATATAGGTACCCTGAGATTAATAATATATAAAAGTTATGTCTCTTCACCACATTTACGATAATTGTTGTTTCATTTAAACAGTTCCCTTTTGTGAAAAACAACTACCAAAAAGAAACAAAATAAATGGAAAAGAGAATGGTAGAACAAACTGCTATAGATGTAGAATGAAAACGAAACATTTATTTTAAATTCTAGATGTAATTTGTTTTTACCGCATGTCAATTACTGAAGAAGTCTAGGTAATAATTGCCAAAAAGGGAAATAATATGGCTATCGTTTTTTGCACACCTTATTTTAAATTTTGCACCCCTAATTTTAACACACGCACACCTAATTTAAAAAAACCTCACACCTAAACATTAATGGCTCACTCCTAAAAATTCACATCTCACGCTTAACTTTTAAGTTTTTCACACCTAACTTTAACATTTGCATCCTTATTTTATACCTTTCACACTTATTTTTTATACTTTCACACCTATCAATTTTGAAAATCACCCTTAAAAATAATTAAAAATGTTCACCTAAAATTAATATCTTTCACACTTATTTTTCATACTTTCACACCTAAAAATTAAATGAAAAATCACACCTAATTTGAATTTTTTCACACTTAACTTTTAAGCAAAACACACTTATTTTTTCAAATTTCACCCTTAAAATTAAATTAAAAATCACACCTAATTTTTATTTTCTCACGCTTAACTTTTATGTAAAACACACTTAATTTTAAAATTTTCACTCTTAAAATTAAATTAAAAATCACACCATATTTTAATTTTCTCACACTATTTTTTTTATTTTTCACACTTTTATAAATTTTTAATAATAAAAATTTAATTGTTAAAAAATATAAAATTGGAAAAAAATCCCAAAAAACATGTCTTTGAAACATAAACCTGAAATGTTGTTTTGTTCATTAAAATGCTTAATTTAATAAACGAAAAATAATTTCAAATATTTACTATAATACTGAATAACAAAAAAGTAAAACTGAAACTGATGGCAAATCCTTTTACAGCATATTATGATTCATAACAATATAAATTCTTACTCAATCAACGTTTGTTTAATACAATGTATGAAACTTTGAAACATAAATTAGGAGAGTTAGGTATGAAAAACTTAAAAGTATATTTTTTAAATTAATATAGAATTTTTTAATGTAATGATGAAAGAAGAAAATATTTTTGTTTATTGTTGACAACATTTATTTACTTATGGATTTTTTTTATTATCCATGATTTTTCTTTCCTACGGATCCTACTGGATCTTATTTAGATCTCGTATATCCTAAATTGAAAACACCAGCAATTTTTTTTTTCGATTTTTGAATTTTTTACTGAAATAGACAATTTTTATGGTTACCGATATAAAGAAATGATAATTATATAACATAGATGAATGAACACAATTTGTGAAAATTAATATTTTGGAGCGCGTCATTTTGAAACTTTAATAAAGTAAAATTTAATGCATACCAAAAATTTGAGTAATGCAAGGCACTTGTATGAATCAGTAGAAGTATGAGTGTACCATACTGTTTGGTTTGCATCAATTTCTTATTATTTGTATTTAAAAATAACAATTTTCGCTCTATAATTGAATTAAGTTTACAAATAATAATATGTTGTATAAGATTCTTAAAGATATCGTTCTGCTTTTTCCAAAACAAAGATTTTTTCTATGAAATGTATTTCTCAAAAATCACACCTAATTTGAATTTTTTCACACTTAACTTTTAAGCAAAACACACTTATTTTTTCAAATTTCACCCTTAAAATTAAATTAAAAATCACACCTAATTTTTATTTTCTCACGCTTAACTTTTATGTAAAACACACTTAATTTTAAAATTTTCACTCTTAAAATTAAATTAAAAATCACACCATATTTTAATTTTCTCACACTATTTTTTTTATTTTTCACACTTTTATAAATTTTTAATAATAAAAATTTAATTGTTAAAAAATATAAAATTGGAAAAAAATCCCAAAAAACATGTCTTTGAAACATAAACCTGAAAGTTGTTTTGTTTCATTAAAATGCTTAATTTACTTTTTAATTGTTTCAAAGTTTCATACATTGTGTTAAACAAACGTTGATTGAGTAAGAATTTATATTGTTATGAATCATAATATGCTGTAAAAGGATTTGCCATCAGTTTCAGTTTTACTTTTTTGTTATTCAGTATTATAGTAAATATTTGAAATTATTTTTCGTTTATTAAATTAAGCATTTTAATGAACAAAACAACATTTCAGGTGTATGTTTCAAAGACATGTTCTTTGGGATTTTTTTCCAATTTTATATTTTTTAACAATTAAATTTTTATTATTAAAAATTTATAAAAGTGTGAAAAATAAAAAAAATAGTGTGAGAAAATTAAAATATGGTGTGATTTTTAATTTAATTTTAAGAGTGAAAATTTTAAAAATAAGTGTGTTTTACATAAAAGTTAAGTGTGAGAAAATAAAAATTAGGTGTGATTTTTAATTTAATTTTAAGGGTGAAATTTGAAAAAATAAGTGTGTTTTGCTTAAAAGTTAAGTGTGAAAAAATTCAAATTAGGTGTGATTTTTCATTTAATTTTTAGGTGTGAAAGTATGAAAAATAAGTGTGAAAGATATTAATTTTAGGTGAACATTTTTAATTATTTTTAGGGGTGATTTTCAAAATTGATAGGTGTGAAAGTATAAAAAATAAGTGTGAAAGGTATAAAATAAGGATGCAAATGTTAAAGTTAGGTGTGAAAAACTTAAAAGTTAAGCGTGAGATGTGAATTTTTAGGAGTGAGCCATTAATGTTTAGGTGTGAGGTTTTTTTAAATTAGGTGTGCATGTGTTAAAATTAGGGGTGCAAAATTTAAAATAAGGTGTGCAAAAAACTTATTCCAAATAATATATCTTACGCATACGTAAAACATTTTAAGATTGAAATCTCGAATCATTAGATGCTTTCAGAAAAAATGTGTCCAAATTCTTTATTTTTATTGTGTTGGTGAATGTTAGGCTTTTCAATTAATTTGGAAAATTATGATGGATAGATTTGAATTTACATACTTTTCTAAATATATTAAATGCTATTTTTTCATTCGATTCAGTTTTCATTTGATTCAATAAAGAGAATTTAAAATTTATTGAATCTTACATAATAATGATTTTGGATTTGTAATCCGTTGATTTTGAAATTTATACATTTTGATTTCCATAAAAAAAAGTTTTGGCAAAGTTTGGAGATAAAAATGATACAATTATGCAACAATCATGATACATAGCCCATTTATTTGAAAATATTCAAGAGCATGTACTTTTATTTTGTAAAAATGTAATATATTTGTGTTAGCACATTGAAAAAGAAAACATTATCATAATAATTCACTTTTCTATACTTTCACATACTATAATGTTAAAAATTCTAATGTCGCCGCTTACATAAATTGTAGATATTTATGCGAATTGTTGTCATACATAAAAATATGAAAAGAAATGGATCGAAAATGGTAAAATTTCCATTTTTATTCAATAGTTTTACACAACTTATGTTAACATGAAGAAATAAACTGAAATACGAAAAAAAGAACATCATAAATTTATTTCAGACAATTTTCATATTGATTGATATTTTATTTTTTTTGTTTTGGCATTAACAGTAATTGAAATTGTTTTTCACTTTAATTTCTAAGATTAAAAAACATCACCACTCTCTACTAATAGTTTGTAAAAACTTAAATCTAATGACTCTAGAAATTCTGGGTGTTTTTTTTTATTTAAATATATTAAAACCACCAACTACCTGATTAAAATGTAAAATACTTTTTAAATCTTAATTTTTAACGCTAACATAGAAGAGATATCAAATAAACAAATTAACACATGAACTCCCTTCATACTTTATTTTAAGTCAATTTTACCATTAGTCATATAGGTAATGATGGTTGACAAAAAGAGTGTACCTATAATGGTTTTAATTTAAAAAATAACAAATGTCTTCTTTCGTATTTCTTTTTGTTAATGGGAGACACTCTAACGAAAGAAAATGTTTCTATGATAATACTTCTTATGGCTGATATAACTACGTTTTACATTTTAAAATAAATTGATTCTCTTACTTAAAGGTAATGCTAAAAGCATTTTTTATTATTTTTTTGATCAATTTATTCATTTTATTTATTCTTCGTATCAACTTAAAAATAGATTTTTTTTTTCCAAAAGACTTATCTTATATGTGTGTATATTAATGCTAATGCGCTATCCTTACCTTTGCCAATGAATACTTTTGTCAAGGCATGAAATTTTTTGAATTATATAAATGAAAAATCAATGAAACCCATTTTTCTTCGTCTTTACAAATTCAGAAACATGCATGTATGTATGTTTTAAATATACGCACATACTTGTTCATTTTAAGATGTACTTTTGAAGCAATACCACTGAAAAATGTTATTATTTCTTTTATTTCCTTTCAGTTGCCAAAGATTTGTATTTCAACATTTGTACGTGCACTGATCGTGAAAGTATTTTTTATGTATATTATTAAAAAAAATAACCTTAATAGGAAATAATAACTGAAAAGAACATTTGATAAAATAGCATTGGCATAAAATAAGAAATAAAAAAAAACCAAAGTATATACGCTTGAATTTGAATAAATGATAATTTTATTGCTATTCGTCGTTGTTCAATTTTTATTTTCACGCTTTCTCTTTATGTTATTATGATGATAAACGTTCAATATACTGTATTAACGTTATAATTCAACGCTTTTTTTACTTTTTAAATTTTACAAAAATACGAGAGAGGCTCTTTTAACTCAATTACAAAATTTTTGCTGATGACGGTGAAAATATTTGAATTTTTTGTTATCATTATTATTATAATAGAGTACGCGATAATGTTAAGAAAAAAAAATTGTTTGCATCATCAATTTGAAAAAAATCATCAAATCACTTGACAACTGCTATTTCTTTTCTCTTTATTTTTGAATAAAGTTTAAGCATATAAGTTTGAGTCAAGTCATTTATTTGTTATTGTTAATTTATAGTAAGTTTTTTAGTTTGATGTTTAAGTTGATAAAAATAGCATGTGTATCAGATGTGCACTAACTAATTATTTATTTAAATATATTAAAACCACCAACTACCTGATTAAAATGTAAAATACTTTTAAAATCTTAATTTTTAACGCTAACATAGAAGAGATATCAAATAAACAAATTAACACATGAACTCCCTTCATACTTTATTTTAAGTCAATTTTACCATTAGTCATATAGGTAATGATGGTTGACAAAAAGAGTGTACCTATAATGGTTTTAATTTAAAAAATAACAAATGTCTTCTTTCGTATTTCTTTTTGTTAATGGGAGACACTCTAACGAAAGAAAATGTTTCTATGATAATACTTCTTATGGCTGATATAACTACGTTTTACATTTTAAAATAAATTGATTCTCTTACTTAAAGGTAATGCTAAAAGCATTTTTTATTATTTTTTTGATCAATTTATTCATTTTATTTATTCTTCGTATCAACTTAAAAATAGATTTTTTTTTTCCAAAAGACTTATCTTATATGTGTGTATATTAATGCTAATGCGCTATCCTTACCTTTGCCAATGAATACTTTTGTCAAGGCATGAAATTTTTTGAATTATATAAATGAAAAATCAATGAAACCCATTTTTCTTCGTCTTTACAAATTCAGAAACATGCATGTATGTATGTTTTAAATATACGCACATACTTGTTCATTTTAAGATGTACTTTTGAAGCAATACCACTGAAAAATGTTATTATTTCTTTTATTTCCTTTCAGTTGCCAAAGATTTGTATTTCAACATTTGTACGTGCACTGATCGTGAAAGTATTTTTTATGTATATTATTAAAAAAAATAACCTTAATAGGAAATAATAACTGAAAAGAACATTTGATAAAATAGCATTGGCATAAAATAAGAAATAAAAAAAAACCAAAGTATATACGCTTGAATTTGAATAAATGATAATTTTATTGCTATTCGTCGTTGTTCAATTTTTATTTTCACGCTTTCTCTTTATGTTATTATGATGATAAACGTTCAATATACTGTATTAACGTTATAATTCAACGCTTTTTTTACTTTTTAAATTTTACAAAAATACGAGAGAGGCTCTTTTAACTCAATTACAAAATTTTTGCTGATGACGGTGAAAATATTTGAATTTTTTGTTATTATTATTATTATAATAGAGTACGCGATAATGTTAAGAAAAAAAAATTGTTTGCATCATCAATTTGAAAAAAATCATCAAATCACTTGACAACTGCTATTTCTTTTCTCTTTATTTTTGAATAAAGTTTAAGCATATAAGTTTGAGTCAAGTCATTTATTTGTTATTGTTAATTTATAGTAAGTTTTTTAGTTTGATGTTTAAGTTGATAAAAATAGCATGTGTATCAGATGTGCACTAACTAATTATTTATTTAAAAATTCGGGCTAAGGTGTTTATGCCTTAAAGATTTGTACCAAGGAAAATATCTCTTTTTGATTTACAAAATATGTTTTCGAGTAATTTGTTTTTGATTTGATTTATTTTAGTTAAATATACTATCAATACACATGCTAAAAAACGTAAAAAATTGAATAAATAGGAGTTGAATAAATAATTATCAGACCTTTTCATAAATTTTATTTTCCTGGATAATTTTAACTAACAGGACCTAAAATATAAAAAAATGATAGCAAATCTCTTTGTCTTAGGTTAAGAATTCTGCATTCTATAGCATATTTCATTTTAATAATTAAAATCAATAGTATCTTATAATTGAATCTAAATAATAACCTTTATAAAGATACTTTTTTCCTGAAAACTTTACTACACTCAAGATAAGATTCATAAAATAAATAAAATGAAACAAAACAACATACATCGAAATCAATCTCATTGAAAGTCTGTTTTTGTTTACAGTTGAATGCCAAAATATTTGTTTACATAAATACCTTGTTTTGTTTGTAATCCTTTGAGGATTCAATTTCTTAATGCACATGTGTTACATGTAGTTGTAGTATCAACACACGAACTCGTTAGAAATTTGTTTAACTCAGTGAAAAACACGTTCTTAAACATTTATATCATACCAAAATTTTGCCCATAATATGTACAATGTGCATTAAAGATTTGTGTTCCTATATTTTATGTGATAGGATTTTTTTTTTGCGAAATTATATGAATTTTAATTATTTTTCAATTGAATATGCTTAACTTGCTTTTTACTCTACTATCTACAAGCTTATTACCTAAACAACTGATGAAAATTGTCAGAAGTAATTAAATTGTACAATAATGCCAATCAGCAGGTTTTCTTGAAATTAATATCTCGTTTAAAATCATTTAGAACTCAATAGCAAATAGATAAAAATGTTATTAGTTTTTGAGCTGCATAGTATTTTATTTTATAATAAATGTTTACAAATAAAAAACCCCAAAGTTGTGTGCTACGTGTTTGTTTAATGATTTGAATTGACTTTTTGATGAGAAATTTATTTGTGAAAGTGAAATATGAAAATGGCAAAACATATTTTAATGACAGTCAAATTTTACTTTATGTGTGTTAGTGAAGTTTTGTAAGTGATAAAAGGTAAATATGAATGAATGGAATCAATGTAAATAAAATAATTATGTTATTGAGATTGTGATAAAATTAAGTTTTGTGCTTTTGTTACTCCGATAAACTTGACTGATCACTCATAATTTTGATACAATATGGAATTTTTTTACAATAAAATTAAGTGCAAATACAAAAATTACTCAATGAATCAAAGAGTCCTGGATTTATGAAAAATAATTATACGGAGTACTCTTAAAAGCAGTTTTTTCAATTAATTTAAAACTATTCTTCGAATGAAAGTTTAATAAGTATGCAGAATCGTTAACAGTGTCTGTAATGATAGGATTTGTAATGCTATTTTTTTTGGTAGTAGCAAAAAACAAATAAGTTTTAAAATTTTAAGTTATGTTACTGTCTATAAAATCCATGCGGACAGTGGTGTCATTAAATTAGTTATTTGCCTTGCTACATAAAATCTTTAACACAGACTAATTTTGATAAAATGTTAGAAAGAAAAAAAGAAAAAGTATACAAAAAAGTTTTGTGAGGTTTTCGGGCATTGAAACACAAAATGTTTGTTAACAAACTTTTATTTAATGGATGATAAAATGGGGGAAAATAACAAATTATTAACACATACCTTTAATTTGCTAGTTTTTTGTTATATTTCAATGCTTTTCCAAATTTCATTATAAGTGTATATGATACAATAGTTGCTAATATACTGAATAAAAGAGAGAGGAAATGCGAAATTACTTCTTCGACTTAATTATGTTAGTGTCTTTATGTTATAATATGGAACGATAAATAACATATATATAAACTACAAATGGGCAGTCGGTTGAATTCAAAGTTCGGACTTCTTGACTCTAATTCGGTGTTTTTCAATTTGTTTGCTAGAAAAAGTTACGCTTGTACATTTTTCAAGTGAAAATATATGTTTCCTTGGAAAGATTGAAAATAAGTTGGTTAACTCTGATATTTCAAACTAAATTCATTTTAAAAACTTAGATGAAATATATGTTCAAAAGCAATTAGCTTTAAAAAGTTTTTAGTTTACTACATCTACACAGTTATTTCAAATGAAGAGTTAAGTTCAGCAAAAATCATGATGATTACCCATCGTCTCTTGGTACTTTCTTTTAAAATAAAAGAATTATAAGCTTTTACAAAAGTTGTTACGACTCAATTTTGTTACTTTTATAAAATGAATGGTAAAATATTGATAGAAAATATCTTTTCCGTTAATTGAGAAAAATAAATCATGAATAGCAGTTAATTTGAGAAGAATAAAGGTATATTTTTTAGAGTTAACATGAAATTCTACTTTACAGAATATAGTTTCACATAAGTTATAAGACAAAAAATTGGCAGAATAATTAACCACTTAAAATTTGATAACTTTTCAGTAATTTGATGTTTTTTAAATCTATAGTTGTATACTTTCTTACAAGCCAAAAAAACTATACTTCTATCTTTCATTCTTTTTTCACATAAACTTTATTTCATTTAAGAAGGTGAAAAACACATGACAGGCAAAGAAATCTTGTGTCGAAAGTTTCTTAAATCTGTTAGCAGTATAGGAATGTATTCTTCAACCTCATATAAGCATCAGAAGTCATAATAGTGGTGGTAATGGTGTGGCATAAACAGGAAAAACAAAAACAGCCAAGTGTTCAAAATTAATTATGATAATGGAAGTGGTGCGTTGATACGTGTTTATGTTTTGTTAAATATATACCATTATATCTGCCTTTGTTATTTTAAAAAACACATTATTCACACAGTTATAATATGCAGGATACTTTAGATTGGTATAGAATATTGCTCACTTTTTTGCAAAAGGGGCAGCTGTATTTTAATAAATATAATTATAATCTTACTTTTTAGTAATAAAAGACACTGTTCTATCATTTAAATTACAATATTGCCTCGTTTGCACACCTACGTTTGAATAAGAAACAGTTTCTTATTGCTTTTTACATTCGATGTTGTTTTATGTTAAAATTAATGAGGATACTAGATAAACATATGACACTTAAAATAAGAACCTTAAGATATTATCACGGTAATTAGTATGTATGCATAAAATCTATGATATTAAAATCTATCGATAAAAGTTACCTTGAAATGAAAATTATTCTATGTAACATATCGTAATAATATGTTTATACGATGCCCAATATCCTATTTTCATTAAGGATCTTTTTATTTTCATACATTGTTTATATATATCAAATTTATATTAACCAATACTCGATGATGAAAAGTAATGGTTAAGCTTAAGTTTTAATATAAATAAAAAATTAGAACAAAATATTACATTTTACAAAACATCTTGAATATTGAAACTCATTTTATGAATGACTTAGCTTATACTATTTTAGAAAAAAAATAGAGAAACAAATTTAAAAAAGTAGAACACGCACCTTGATTTCTATCTTAGATAAAAATAATGTTAAAATAAATGTTTATTTTGCTCACTTATATACAAGTGTGAAAGGTGATTAATTATGTTCATATGTTTAACAAGTTTTACATGTACATTTATTGCTTCAAATTTCCTTCTATTTCTTGTTACAACGTTACAATTATATTTTAATGCGAATTCAAAAGAGAGTAAACAGGTAAAACTTTTTCGTTTGTTAAAAAATCTTTTGCCTCTAGTCTTAGAATAGAAAATACTTTCTATTTATTCTTAATGAAGGCAGCATTATATGTTATAAAATAAAAACGAACTTCATTTGTTGTGATAATATATAGGTAATAGTCCCATTTGTTTTCGACAAGAATATTGCCTTATATTTTAAATGTTATTCATTGATATGACTTATGAAACTGCCGATGGATTAAAACTTATTAAAAGGTAGAAAAAGGCATAACCTGAGCACATTTCTATTTTTTTGGAACTTTAACGGAACTTTTACGGAATGCAAAAAAAACCAAAATTATTATCGGAGCGTGTCAGTTTTTGTTTGTTTTAGTAGTTTTCATATACTTTGCTTAAAAGCCTTAGATTTTTTTAAACTGCACTTTTCGTAACGGTTTTTTGGTTGAGTTTTTTCATTTTGTAAAAACTAAACATTAAGATTTCCACAATTTTACTGCGCTTATTTGGAATATTTTTTATTTTCAAATTAAATTATGGAATTGCTTACTTAATTTTTCAAACCTGTTTAATTTAATTTCTTTTTATATGATTTAATTACAATATACACTTCTGTATCCAAAAAAATCTTCAGTGACAATCATTAATTTTATATACTCTAAATTTATCATTTTGTGTTAAAATATGAAATATAAAAAAATGTTCAAAACAAGTGTGTATAAACTGTCAAAGGCCACATTTGTTAAAAATTCTCTAAAATAAATCGCTCTACATGTATACAATCAAAGCGCTAATATACTTAAAATGACACAAAACAGTATAAAAAATAAGCACACAAGGGATGTTAAAAAGTTTTATCATCATATTCATGATAGAACATCATATTTAAATGTTTGACAAAAGCCGGTTGATGAACAAGTGCGCCACATTTATTTGTGGAATGCCATACCCAAATTAATATATAGAATACACACACATACAAACACACACACACACACATAATAATCATCGTGATTTAGTACTAAAAGTAAACGAAAGACAATCCCCTGTGCAATACTTTACTGTTAATTCAAATAGACACAGAGGGTAAACATAGAGAAAGCAAAAAAAAAATAAAAAATAAATAAAATCAACAGCAATCTAACAGAAGCAGGCAAATCACAAATTGAATTTGAATGATTTTAATCTACATTTCAAATATTTGCTCTGTCTATAATTAAATCACTAAATGTAAATTTAAATGAATGGATGATCGAATGATGAATAAGTGAGTGGTATTCGAATGGTGATGAAAACTTTATCACTTTTATCGAGTCAATGTGAGTTATAAATTAAAAATAAAAAATGATGCTTTAAATTTTGTAAAGTAGAGAACAGTTTTCTTTTAGGTAAGTTTTTTATTGCATTGATTAATTTTGTGAGGAGACCTCTGTCTGATCGAGCATGTTTAATTATTATTTGTTTAAACTAAATTTTCAGACCGAAACAACTTCTATTAAGAAAAATTACCAGCCAAAATTTTTCATTTTAAAAATTAAGACGACTACGTTATCAGAGATAGTACTTTCTGTGTGCCTTAAGGAGAGGACATAAAAATATAATATAATTTATTATAATAAATAAAAATATTGTTTGGTCGAGTGCTTCTGTACACATAAGATGAAGTAAATATTCCATGTAATTTGATAAAGAAAAAGAAATTCAGTTCTTTGAAAAGAGGAGAATGGAGAACAGGACATTGTACTAATGTTATTTAATGTAATATGTGTAGCAAGGAGAACCTCAACCTCAATAGAATTTCATATCTGCTTATTTTATGATTACTACTTTAAAATATTATTCTGAATGATATACAATTTTAAACTAAAATTAGTAAAATTAATAGTAACAAAATAAAATATAACTAATAATGGTTAAAAAAAAAAAATTACATACCATTTTAAGGGTTACAGCAACTCAATTCAATTTGCTTTTTATTTTTTAGCTCTTCAAACTATATTTCTTTTCAAATATTGAAAAGTTACTCTTCAAACACTTTACTAATAAAACTAGTTGGAAACTTGAATCTCTATTTTCTTTTGTGAGTGTTTTTTTTTTATTTTTTGAATCTCAGGTTTATGCTCTTATTTTTTTATGTTAATACAGATTGGCATAGCAATAAAATAAAAAAAGAGAGTCTAGAAATTGGATGAGAATCACTTGAATACCCATAATAAAATATTTTATTGCAGCTGAAGTTTGATGATACAAACAAAAATACAAGAAAAGAAACAATGAAGAATTTTTTTCTATCATTAGCATCAAGTGGGTCAATTTTCAAGATTGTCGTTCTTGATGAATGCTAAAAAAATCAAGTAAAAACTTATGCAAATATGTAACTCAGCAACAAATTTAATTTACCAAAACTGTACAAATTTATATTTTTTTTATAAGACGATAATACTCATAAAACTTGAGTGCGAATTCAAATGAACTGGAACACGATTTTATTATAATTACAAAGTGAATTTAATAATTTAGAAGTAAGAACTGAAAGTTTTATTAGAATGAAGAAATATCAAAACTATTTTTCTTATAATATAAAAATATAAAAGTGATGTTAGATAAAGAAGTGAGAATAGTTACTACTGTAGAAATAGCAAATTTTTGTTTTATTTCCTGTTTCATAATATTTGAAGTATAAAATAAAAAAAGTTATAGAAGTTATTATTTTTTGCATTTAATGAATAATAATTGCTTATAGATTTTTAACATTATTTAAAGTAAACCTTTTAATAAATTAATTTTTACCTTTCAAAGTTTGTTTTTCTAAATCTTGGATAAACGTCCGTAGGTTGGTGTCATTTTGACTTTTCCTATTAAAATCTTTAAATAAAAAAGTAAAAGTTATAATTTTTGAGGCATAATAAAGTCAAAAAATAAAAAAAAAGTAAAAAAAAATTAAATTGTCTTATTTTTTTGTTAATTTTCTTCCTAAAGGCATTTCACTTAATGTTTTCATGACTTTCCTATTGTCTGGGACAATAAATGATTTGAACATGTTAATGGAAAAATAAACAACTTAAATAAGAAGCGTTTAAGAACAAATTTTAAATTATTATCTAACTTTTATGTGAAATAAAATGGTGAAAATTTTCATTTTATTTAATTCACATTGGTTCACATGATATAAAAATTTGAAACCATTATTTTTCACTTATTACGGTTTTCTTTAATTTTGTCTAAAATGTTATGTTTTTTTATACATTTGTCACAAATAATATAATATTTTTGATTTTTTTTTTCTTTTTCAAAGTTACAAGTCGGTGTTAAGAAGTAATAATAAATAATATGGACAATTCCACGACGTAAAATATATTGAAATAAAATTCAAACTGATTTTTATGAAATAATTTTTATATAGTTGCACTATTTTTGACCTTACAACTACTTTTTCTATTTTAACATTTCAGAAGTAAATTAAAGAACTGAAATATAAGCCTTAAATTTTGTTCACTAAAAGAATGACAAAAACGCTCTGCATCAAAAACAATCTCGTTGTAATGTGAAACAGAATCTGTTTCTCTGTTTGAAAATAAATTGCCCAGCATTTCTATTATTCATAGTTCTATTAAAAAGGTATAAAGTCATCGATTGTAAATAAAATGAAAATATATATTTTTTGTTTAGTATTCAATTCACATCTTCAATTCTTTTTGTATCAATCTTTACTTATAAGTTAAACATACCGTCTAAAACACTTTTTCTTACACACCCAAATGTATGTAGTGAAACGACTTAACATTATAACATATTTATGAAAAGTTTGTATAATAAGGAGAATCATTTCCAATCTAATTTATAATACTTAATATAATTTTCTTAAGTCGTTTAGAGAGACCATATTTGTTCATTTTTTCTTGACAGAAAAGTAATCCTTAGCATATTATAACTCAATTTAGATTAGCAAATGTAATGAATTTATAAATATTATCATTTTTATTCTTTAGTTAGAGAAAATTCGTTAGTTTAAATGTATTTTTCTTAAAATCAAATATTTTCATTTATTAAACTTTTATACGACTAAGTGCAAAAAGCAAAAGCAATTTAAAGAAAAAAAGATAAAATTGATACAATTTCTAAAGGTAATTTTCTTTTTGTGCTTGTTTTTCTATCGAACAGTAAACCTAATCAAACTGTAATTTCCGGAGATCGATGGTAATCTCTTTGTTTAGTTTAAAACCCAGAATAAATGTTGTTTTTTTATATGAATTTTAAAGCAAAAGAAAATTTCTTACAACATCGTCTAACTTGTTCAAGATGAGAAAATAAACCACATTCAGGTTTGCAACTCCAGAATGTAAAGATTTTTATTTTCAATTCTTAATTTTGAGTTTTAACAGTTATGTTGCGTGTTTGAATTATGTCGAAACTTATGATTATTTCATTTATTACTTATAAGGTAAAAATTACTAACTTACATTTTAGTATTATCAACATAATTTTTATCAATTAATTTATAATTGAAGTTGACATTAATAGAAACGTGTATGAAGGTTATACTTTCTGTTATTTTTCTAATTATTTTTTCTTTTATTCTATTCACAATACATGTTATGGATCATGTTTTCTATCATCAAAAAATGACATTTATCGAAATGTGTTCGATTATCTTTTCAATTGATTCTTAAATAACAATAAAATATAGACTTAATAAAAAAGCTCTTGTGTTTGAAATTTTTCTTTCTGCGTATTATAATTTTTATTTAAACTTGACAATTCTTCTTAAAATAATTTGGAAAAACATTTGCGCATTTACATTTTTTTACAACGGCAGTCTTGATTAGAACCTCTTGGGCACGCACGACCTTTACATTTATATGTTTGTAAAAACAATATCTTTACGACAAAAAACACTCAAAGAAGTTTTCTTGTTTATGTTATTGTAAGAATCAAAAAGAAAACATAGACACAACCGGAAAAATTGACTATTATACACAATATCAATATTTATATTTGTAATATTTATAGTCATCTTCATCCTCGCTCCAGTAATCCCTTGTTATTGCAGCATGTTATGCTAAGGAATTATAAAGACATTGAATCCGATTTATCTTTATCCTAATGTTTTTCATTCATTCGCTTTCCATACATATGTATACTTTTGAGAGTGGCAAAAACACAGTCAAAACAAAGAAGTTATATCGACACTATGTGTATTTGCTTGAAGCTATTGTTTTCTTGAGTTCAAATCTGTATGTTTCATATAAATTAAATTTTCTTTCATGAATCATGCAAAAAAAAATTCGCATGAGAAAAAAACATATGAAAATAAAATTAATTCATCAAACAAATATTTTTTAATTTTGCAATATTTAATTGTTTTGAAAAAATAAAAAAAATGTAATCAAGTTGAAATTTTGAAGTAGGAATCTGCCTTGACACAATCAATTCAAAGAAGAAAAAAACTTCATGATAACAATGATAAAATTATAGTTAAGAATACTTGACAAAACATAACTTACACTTAAACTCGTTATGTCCTTGACTTCAACAAGACCGAACATGTTACTTTTTTTACAAAGGAGGTTACATATCATCAATTATCCTCTATCACCCTTTTGGGATTATGTCTTAATCCTAATTTATTCTAGAAAGCAAACTCAAACCCAAGTAATTAAATATTTCAGGAAATAGATTTTATCGCATTCTTATCTTTTTTAAGGATTCCGTTTTTTTCTTTTCCTTCTTTTTTATGTTTAATATCATTGGCATAATGAAAACACATTGACACAACTATTTTTTTTCATCCTATTGAATAAAACACAAGTCTTAAGAATCCATAAAATAACCAAAAGATAATCATCATTCTACTCACATTAAATTCAACACTTCTATAAATTTAGAAAGCATACATGAGACGTGTAATAGTGTGCGAAAAAGGTTAAAGAAATTCGTTAACATTCTTATGTATCAGTTCTTGTAAGTAATTTGATTGAATCTCCAACTTTATTTTAACAGTTTTATCGAATAAGCAACACATATGTTTGTAATAATATTTCCACGTTAGGTATGAATTGGCCATTTGTTTACATTGATTTGAAAAAAAGGAAAATACCCAAAAATACAACTCAAATAATATAAGATTTCATTTGGTCGTATCATATCCAGTTTTTTTAACTTGTTGAGAACATATATTTAAATGATGCTTTATTATGATTTTTTTGTGTTATATTTTACGTACCCAGAAGTTTTAATAACAAATTGTTTGATTTCGAAATAGTTTGTTTTTGGTATGCTTATATTTATGTTTAATTTGAAGTTTCTTATTAATATTTTATTTGTACTAAACATGAATTAGTTCAATCACGTATTCACATTTATATCAATCTTGCAGACACCTACGTTCTTATTCACCCAATTTTTTTCAAATATTTACTACGTCAATAAAAAAGTGATCTTTTTATGTAAAATGGTTAATATTAGCGCATTTTAATGAAATGTTACGTATTTAAGGTTAAAAGAGTGAGTTGTTGTTCAAACTTTTTGACTACTCTTCAGCATAAGTTTCCGTTTGCTTTCTCTTTTCATCGAAAACCCACCTTGTATCACTTGCTGATCTGTTTTTAAAAAATTATATATGTTGTTTTGAACAGAATTTTTATAAAACTTGAGTTTTGAATAGACGGACCTACAAACGCAAAAAAATTTCTTTCAAAAAAATGTGCAGAGTATTTTTTTTGTACAAATACAGAACACTCTTGGGAATCACAGTTTACTTTATCTATGTTGGATTAGTATTACCAAGCTCTTTTAATAAACTTTTTTTTCTCTCAAATTCTATGTACTCAATTGAAACCTCAATCAAATAACATTGATTACTTTAAAATCATGTGAAGATTGATGAGTTTTATTAATCTATTTTTATTTTAATTATGACTTGTTTATTTGAATTTACACTGTTTTATAGGCAAAATCAATATTTTTTTTAATAAAATTTAAAATTATGTTTATCGAATAAATAATGATGAACAATCTTGTGGGAAAATTTTATTTAATTGGCTTAATGGTTAAACATGTTTTTTTTGTTTTAACAACCTCATACAGTTTAAAAACAATTTTTAATTAATTAGGACGGCAAATTAGGCTATCAAATTGTTAATTGTCATATTTTGGGTAAACAATGAATTTTGTTTATGCAATATAGATGAAAATACATGAAAAGGTTCCTTTAGAGCAATTTAATCTCATTTAATTATTTAACCACAAAATGGATCGGACTTTATTTATGCTGTAAAATTTTAATCTATAAAATGAATAAAAATCGAATAATAAATGAGAAACAATTTTTGTGGTTCCATTGATATATCTTTACCCAGATTTAATGAATATCGTAGAAGGTTTAATGAAATTTAACTTTTACTGTCTTTTAGAAATTCGTAATAGAAAAACTTAGATAATCTTAACTCTTATTCCAAATTATTTTATGATTATAATACCCTTTCTTTCTCAGAAATGGATCCAGCTGGAATATTTGATTAAATTTTATATTTTCTAGTAGATTTTGACCCTAAAATGAATGATCAATCAAAAAAATTTGGTAAGTAGAGTAAAAAATGTTTAGAAAAAGCTAGTAAAAATACGTATAACCCTCATAGAATTCAATATCAATGTTTCGACAGTAGGATACTGGGAAAAAGGCTTAAATACTTAAGTAAATCACTATTTTTCATTACATTATTTAGGTTAAATTTTAAATAAATTACACCGATAACAAGCGTAATAAGAGCAATTCAATCAAAATAAATTTTGTTATTTATTATTCAACTTGTAATTTAAATTTTATATTTTTATCGTAACTGTCCTTTTTTATTATTATTAAATAACATCATTATACACACTAATGCAAAAGCAGAGGTGATTTTCAAAAACATGTCGACTAGGATGGATTTTTTTCGCTTCATAATTTATCTACGTGTGTGAATGTATTGGAATTTGGATAGTTTATAGAACATGAATATTTTATTATGTTTTATTATGAATACATCAAATATTCTCAATTTATTGTCAATGGTTTAATTGAATGTATTATGAATTATTGATTGTATTGTAAAATTGGTTCAACTTCAAGTGATTATTGTTATTCAAATAAAGCGTTTTACTGTTCAGTTTTCCGGCTTGTTTATTTAAAAAAAAGAAAAAAAAATAAGAACCAAGCAATAAACATTGCAATCTTAAATTATTAAAAAGTTAAAAAATTAAGTCATG
The DNA here is from genome assembly GCA_900002565.1 of Culicoides sonorensis. Classification (NCBI taxonomy): domain Eukaryota; kingdom Metazoa; phylum Arthropoda; class Insecta; order Diptera; family Ceratopogonidae; genus Culicoides; species Culicoides sonorensis. Next base: position 345,855 of record LN483358.1, read on the forward strand.
TTAATTTAATTTATTTTAACTTTTTGAAACACCATAGTCAAAAATAAACAGATTCAAACATTTCATTAACTGAAAATTTTAAATTAAATGTAGAATTCATATTTATAGAACTGATTTTTTTCAATTTAGCTAATGAATTTCTGTACTGTTTGACAATTATGATAATTAAGTTATTTTTTTCCTCTTACCGGAATTCATAAAATAGAGAGATACAGTAAAAAAATAAAGGCTGTCTATTAATTGTAATAATATTAAAATTTCAAAACGTTGAATAAAATTTAAAAAAAATTAAATTTATGAAAGAAACTAAACTTAGCATGCTATTGTGAACGAATTTTATTTTTTTTTCTTCTTGAAGAACGGTCACTCTAAAACTTTTAAATAAACTAAAGCAAACGACTTATTGCTACAAAATTTCAAGCATTTGGCAAACAATTTTTGTTCATTTAAAACTTTTATAGTGGCAACAATGTAATTAGTTTTTTTTTTGTTTATTAAATTACTGCTGTAAAATTTTATTTAACAGAAAAAAAATTATAAAAATCTAGGTTCTAATAAAGATTAAGAATCAATGTAATGCAGTTAAATAATATCACTTATATGCGATATAAAAATAGGCATACCAGAGAACTTTGAGAAAAAATGGGGCCATACTGATTTTCCAAACTCGGAATCTAGCACAGTTTTTGTTTAATTTTTTCAATAACACTATATCAAAACAGATCTTATTAAAAAAGATCCAATGCAACAACTGTCAGGAAGCTTTTTTTTTAAAAAAAGACACAAATTAAGTGTAAATTGCGAATCGGGATTTGATAAGAAAAATCTGCTCAAACGTGCTTAAATGGTATGCCTAAAAACAAATAATTACTGATATGGTAGCATTTTAATGTTAAAAGAAATAAATAATCTTCTACTCTAAATAAATTTTGTAAACCTTTTAGAGATGAGAAAAAAATAGTTATTTGTTTGAGTTTATTTTGTGTTGTTATACGGAATTTTCTTATTACTAGATTAAATAAATAAAACTAAAGGTTGTCTATACAATGAGACAATGATTAAAATTTATAGCCATTTTCATATTTTGTGTGTATGGAGTTAAATATTAGTTTATCAAGATATGTGTATTTTCATGTTGAATATTTGTCTGGCTCGATTTCAGATTAAATGATTATTAATTGTGTTTGTTCACCAATTTGAATAAAATTTATTTGTTTGAGCACTCAACGCTAATTGAAATGAGTAAATTTTTGCATTGAATTTGGTTGCCATAATATATTTGTGTCATTTCATATTGAACGCAATTTAATAATTTGTCAACAATTTTCACTTGTCCAATATTATAGTTCAGGTTTTAATAAAAATAAATGTCTGTCTTTTTTTTTAATTTTTCAACCTTTTTATAATATGTAATAAATATGTATGCATGGTTAATACCTCTAGGCTTTGTTAAATGGAATAATAAATAAAAAACAAGATATAAATCAAGGAGGTATGAGGTAAATCATGTGCCAATCAGTTCAATAAATAAATAAATTTATTGCAAAAAAATACTATCAAGTTAACATTTAATATATTTATAATAAATGTATTTTTCCTGAAAAAAAAAATTGAATAGCAGCAATAAATCGGTTGACCTGCAATTTATACGATTGACATTGTCATGAAATTTTAATTTATAAATTTATTAAACCCCAATTGCATCGGTTATGTATGTTTAAAGTAGAACAAAAAATTCATTTTAGTAAAAATGTTGGTATTTTGATTTCTTTCAATTAAAATAAAAGCAGTAAAAGTTTTTGATGACACTATTTAAACTCATGCTACCGTATATTTTTATTTCCTCATTCCACATCCTTGAAATTTTAAATCTTACTGAATTTTCTTTTTAAAAAATTTAAGCAATGGAAGTGCAGCATACTTGGTATTTTAATTTGCAACCATTGACACTACCTATGTATACTGTATGTAAGTGTAATATAAGTGGCTTAATACTTTGCCATTACCACGTATAACTAACATAAAACTTTGCAGGGTTTTTTTTATTTTATTTTTGTATAGTAGTAAAATACATATTAAATATACAAAATAGAACAAAACATTGTAAATGTAAAGCATTGAGATGCTGTGTATGAATAAAAAACATTCTATATCGTACGATAAATTAATGAGAAAATGAAAAGCGCAATAAACACTTGAAACTTTTTACCATGCCATGATCCTGTAAACTTTTTATTACAGTTTGGTATGGGTATGGCTAAAATGTTAGTTTTATTAAATACATCAAGGTATTTGAGTATACGATACACACATCTTGTATTGTGAGTTTATATCAACAGCAATAATTCACAAGTTAAAAAAATAATAGTGCTTTCAAAAAAGTTTTGAATATCTATTTATTTATGCGATAAAAAATTTTAAATAAAAAAAACTTGAGAAAAAAACTATACAATCCCTTGTTTTAGGAATATACATAGCACTTTTGAGTTCTTTTTATTATATATTCGACTTTGAGTTGTAGAACAAAACCATTAATCTCATTTCTTTGAAATACAAACAAAGTATTTGACTACTATTTGGTTCAATGTTATGCAAAATTCATTTGAAATTCAATATTCATATAGTTTATAATAACAATGATCATAAAATTGACAAATTTAAACCACAAATATAATAAAAAGGTACAAATCACTCCAAGTGATCAAATGATATACAAATCTTAATTAAAATACTAATAATTGCTCAGAGGATTTTAGAAATTCAATATATTTTAAAACCACAGCCTCATATCTGAAAATATTAGAAATTTCTTTTCTATTCGAATCTACACGATTCCTCTTATAATATAATTCTAACGGTCTGTTGTTCTATTTTAGAAAGAGTACTTTATATATACTTTGTTTAAAGTGTCATGCTGGCTATATTGGTATAACATTTAAGTTGGTATATTTCATAAGTTGAAGTTTAATGTTTTTGCCAACTAATATAAAGGATGTGTTATAGATAGAATTTGTTCAAATATTAGCCATGCAATCTATTAAATGAATATATAGAAAATCTTATATTTTGCTTCTAGATATTTTGTGGTAATTAATTGGTTTTATTAGTTAAAAACTTTTATTTTCTGTTTCGTTTTATTTTATCTTTTAAAATTTTGTATATAGAGTAGTTAATTTTGTTTTTGCCAGACTGGTGAAAATTTAAAAATGATTCAAATTGTATTTTGATTTATGGTTTGAAGAAAATAAGAAAACATAATTTTATGGTAAAATTCCATTATTTATATCTATAATACTTTTGCTAGGGTATATTTTCATGTAAAATTTTATTCAATTATTAGTTTGATTTTATTTTTCAAAATACCTTTAATCTTTAACAGGTTTTTACTGCTCAAATTAACATTAAATTCCTATATCAACCATTGCTTTGGCTAGGTATTTATACTTTTAAATCTCAACCAAAAGTTAAATTATCGTTTTCATTAAGCACTTTAATTTACTATATCCTATTAACGAAAATGGTAACATATTCCAATTAGTTTACGCTTGTAGTATCATCATCATCATCATGGTTGCATATTCAAAATATTTTTGTAGGGGTGTTGAGTTACATTCTAAATATAACAAATGAGTAATCATTAGCTTGCATCAAAATCGATTAACTTAACATATTGGTGTTATTTTAAAGAGCTTTTTACGAATGACTGCGTCTCTGAACGTATATAATATTGTGATGGTATTTTGATTTTGTTACTAAAATTAATTGTAATAAACGACACTGCTCTTGAACACTTAACACATCGTATATTAATTTATCTTTCCAGATATTTTAAATAACGAATGGGACAATTGAAACGTTTTGGTTAAATATTAATTATATAAGGTAAAGTTAAGTATTGGTGCCATTTTTTTTTTAAATGTCCTTAATTTTATCATTGTTGTAGGACGATCAAAAAGTATAATTTGTGATGCTCATTTGTGATGTTTCATGACTTGATGGATTTGAACAAATTGTTTTAATTTTTCGTGATAAAGATTTGATTTTTAGTGTTTAAGTTTTAAAAGTCGAATTTAAACGTGATGTTTTTTTATTTGACTTAAATGAAAACTATCAAAATGTTTATCCTTGTGAAAGAAAAAGTTAAAAATATCTTAAATTTTTACAATGTTATACGATGCCTAATATGCATTTATTCAAACTTTTATTTTTATTATCATTGCGTACAAATCATGCAGCTCACCTTTAATGAAGGTGCCAATAAACGTTTTTAAGGAATATAGCAACAGTTCAAAGGTACAATGCTCTAAAATGAATTGAAATGAAAAGAAACAAGACTTTATTATTTTGGCCAAGTTTCAAATTTCTCTACATTTATTTGCTATATACCCAATGAAATTTTAGATGCCACGAACACTTGACATCTTTGATCTCTTTTGCAATACTCTTAACTTAAAAAAAAAACACTATTTTGCTGTTATTATTATCACTATTAACATAACCTATCTATTTTATTATTTTCTGGGAAATTCTAGACCATATGCTTCTTTTTTGTAACATACACATGCACACAAGACTGCAGAAGCTGTGGTAAAATAATATTTAGTTTAAATGGCAATTGAGTACGAAAACGCATCGTTCTTTAGGTGCCTCTAGCAATAGTACTTTCTATGATTCACCTATTTTAATGAATATATGAGAACAAAATAATTGCTTTCCTACTGCTATATTATCATATTAGAGAGGGAATCTGTGGACTGTCAGAAAATTAAACAAATGAAATACATATGCCTTGAAATTTTATCGTAGAAAACTTTTTCTGATTTAACTCTATTATCATACAATTCGACATGTTTAGATATATTTAGAAAACCATGACTTTTGTTTCATAGACAAAGTCGAAGAAAAAAAACATTTGAAAAGATGAATTATAAAAAAACTGGAATAAAATTTACTGTGAAAAAGATTGATCCAAAGGATAATTCTTTGAAACCATTAAAATCTAACATTGAGGATGCTGAGAAAGAAAAACTGAAGACTCGGATCAGTATTCCATCAATTACTTCGAATGCTTTCCTTCCTTCAAGTACTTTTACTCAATCACGTTCAGTTAGTATTGTCAGTAGAAAAAGTAAAGATTCTCGTCGTTATAATTACAGTTTAAGTGGAAAATACAAAACTTTAACTGTGCAACCAACATATCAGCTAGCACCTTTTTATCCCTATAACCGTTCTGCTGTACAGCGAGTTATGAATTTTTGTGTTGAAAATTCTTTCGGCGATTATACATATGATAGTCGTACCATCGATCGTCTTTGTCAACGAACAACTATTGCCATACAGAAAAAAATTGAAGGTTTAAACTTAAATCGGTATAGAAACATTTGTATTGTAATAGCTGGTGAAAAGTTTTATCAGGATTTGAGCATTGCAAGTGGTTTTTTGTGGGATAAATCAAATGATGTGTATGATACTTATTTACTTGAACGATCAAACTTTTTTGTACTTTCGATAGTATTTGGAGTGTATTATGATTAAAACAAATTTTAAAACTTTTGATTCTTATGATGCTAAATAAAAAATTATATTCATGTAAAACCTATCTTTTAACATTTCAATTTTTAAAATAATCCATAAATTCTAAAGTTCTTGAGTTAAAAACCAAACCGGTTATTTAAAACCTTTTCAAATTTTAATGTTTTGACAGACCAAAACTTTCATTCAATTTTTTTTCCTGATGCGCAATTTCCAACAATACTTGTTAATTCTGTTAATTCCACTGTGTAACTTTATATTTTCTCTCTTATTATTTGCGCATTTTATTTTGCTCTTTCATTGTCAGATTCTCTTTGTAAATTTTCAACACAGCTTCAAAACATTGATAAAACAGTATGAATTTAGTTTTCATCATTCATGCTTGGCTGTCATTCATTGACTCTTCAATGTTTTTCAAAGAATATTTGTCATCTGTAAGGCATTGTTGACTTTTTTGTTTTTTTCTTTAAAGGACCTTGTAAAATCACAAGTTTAAATTCGCATTTATTGTTACTCCTTTTTTGGCCATAACTAAAACTATTATTTATTATGAATAAAGTCGTACTCTACACAATATATAAATGATATTTGTTATTCTTAACCTTTGAAAACAAACAAACTCTACACCCTTGTGTTACATTGTAGGAGCTCCGATCCACTTCAATACCCTTTCTTCCATACTCTTGTTATACATTATAATCTTTTTTGACAATAATAATAATAATGATAATATGATGACAATATGAGAGCAAATATGCGTACTACCATGTAAGTATTTTTATATAAAATTTTGGTTTTTTTATGTTCAAGTCATTTATGTGATAGAAAAAAAAGATAAGTGAAGAATAAAGATGGTAATAATTAAAAGAGTAATCTTCCTTAAGATGTTGAACAGTCTGTAGTTGATATGTTTTGTTTTTATATTAACCTAAAAACAGACGAGTCATTGTGCATGACTTATAAGCTTACATCAAACCCATTGATAGATACAGAAACATGGAAATCATGATTTGTCTTCATGAACGTTTTTCATCTTGCAAACATTGTGGATCCCAAAGAAAAAGTGTTTACTTAAATAGATGGGACTATTTAATTTATTTTTAGCATGACTTTCAATATAGAACACAGTTTTAACACATATCGTTTTTATATGACATAAAACAGATCTTGTGTTGGTAAATATTCATGACTGTTCTCAAGAATTATTACATTTAAACGCCATTAATTTTAAACATTTTAGCACAAAATGAGATTTTTTCTTAAATCTTTATAATAACTACAAAAAAATCCCTAAATTTTGACACATCTCGAATAGCTTTTTAAAAAAAATATTTCCTCTTAAAATATATTCGTTGCTTATGACGGTGCATTAAATTTAAATCCTGATATCATTACCATCAAACATTTCGTATTTTTATCAAATTTATCATCGTCAACGAGATTTGCACGCAAATCATATCAGCACAAAAATAATGAAAAAAAAAGTTTACAAATGTACTTTTCTGGGCTTCTTCTTTGTTTGCCTTATGTTTTTTAAACTTTATTATTGTTTTTAATGTACTCTTATTTTTGATTATCTTTATTTTTCTCTAACTTTCAGTCAAATTTTGACTTTGAAGCGTGTTTTTTTCATCCTAGCTTGACATTACTTAGGATATCTTTTGGCATCAAATTTCATATGATTTAATTTTGTGTTTGTGTAGAATTCAATATTAAATAATAATTTATTGTCAAATGGCTTTACACTTGTCTTAATTTATTTCTTAACAAAATACCATCAAAGTTAAAAAGTTTTTGTTGTTATGGATACAACCATTTCATTCTTTAATTTTGTTTTTCAACATCAGGTATCAGTAAAAGTTTTATTTTAATAAAGAAAATTTGTTTTTGTCAACATAAAGTTGGATTTAGTTTATGATGTTTGAAATAATAAAATTTAAATTTCTTTTAATTAAATTTTACTTCATATTTGAAGTATATTTGTTCTTTTTGATTTTGAACAAAATTGCATATATGTTTTGTAATTATCAATATTTTTACACTGATAAAGATATTTAAAATTACTTTAAATTTTCATAATGTGAATTTTTGTAGCATATTTTTTCTTGAGTTTATCAAATTATAAAAAATTTATTTTTCTTACTCCATGAAATCAGTAATCTCTTGATTTTAAAGTCATTAAAAGTTTTTTTTGTAATACTTTATTTAAACTTATACTTAAACAACGAAACAAAGACAGGAATATTGTTTATCAATAATAATTTAAATTAATTTCTCATCAGTTTAAAAATGCTCATTTGGTCTGTCCGTGGCAAAAGGTTAAACAAATTCATACAATAGTCCCAAAAATATTACCAAAACCTCCTCGAAATACATGAACTGATTTTAGTGTAACTTTATACTGTAATAATTTTTTTAAACCAAGAAGAGCAATAAAAACACTTCAATAAACCTTCATTGAATTTGAGTTGATTTTGTTTTCTCGAGACGCGTTCATAAATATAATTCACGATTACATTTTAATTTTTTTGTTATATATTTTCTATACACTTATTTCAAACGATATTCTTAGCCTAATCCTACTTAAAAACTTTAAAATGAAATTAATTGTCTTTTGTACAATGAATCAAGTGCAGAAAACAAGTATTTTGTACAGTATGTGTTTATCCATAGGACTATTTATGTTTTTCAATGACTTTCCATTATAATCTAATACAATGTGCTATTATTGTTGCCTGTCTGAGCACACAATAACAATAAATAAAAATAAATAAATCGATCTGAAACGATATTAGAATTACCAATAGGATCTTAAAGAAAAATAAAAATTTTATTATAAGTTTTGCAAAAAGTAATAAAAATTGACGATTTTTTTATTGAACCTTGACATTAAACAATTACTAGAAGAATTCAATGATTGTATTTTGATGATTGAGAACACATTACTTTAAAAAATTCTGCATAAACTGATAAAAATTGAATTAAATAATAATAATTCATTTGGTATTTAAATAAAGAAATATGTTTAAAAAATTACAAAAATAATTAAAAACTAACTTTTTTTGGAGATTTAGTAAACTACAAGAGCGTCTGAATACTCAATATTTTTTCTAACTAGCAGAAAATTCGCAAACTGCAAATGTCCTACTGTTGCAAATCAAAAGCCAGTTTATCAAAGTCAGTTGATTAGTTCCAATTACTTATACTTTGTAGATCAAAAATGAAAAATGCTAGAAATAGAATACAATAGCAAATAAACAAAGAAACACAATACAGAATAAAATGTACTGAGACTTTTGACCAAACCAAAATCAAACGATTTTTAGCAAGTAGCTAATTTTCATGAAACTAAAAACTAATTACATTATAATACTCAAAAAAAATATTTGCATACAAAAAGAGATAAAATTGATATGAATCTGAAATGCATATAAAAAATAAAATAATTTATGAACTGAATAAAAAAGTATACAGATTCACAAAACATGGTTTTCGTAAAAAATGTTCATCAATGATATTAATATCAACAGAAATTTAGTTGCAAAAAAAATATTGTTATCGTTGTTGCATGCTTGTTTATGATCACCAACAATAAAATTGTATTATAAATAAATAAAGTATTTTTATTTTAAAAACTGTTATTTTATACAACACAATGAATATAAATAAAAAAAATAAATGGAGCAACCAAACAAATATTAATTAATAATAAAAATGGATCAATTTACCATAACAAACTTGCAGACAGTGCAAACATTTTTATTCATGATGCAATTTCAGCAACAGTAAGAATAACAACAACAAACAGCAAAAGAACAATCATTGTTTTGTATTCATTATTTTTTTTTGTGTTTTATGAATTAAATCTGTTATGCTGTGTCTTTAACATTTTTATCAACAATAAATTTGTAGTTTATGTCGAAAATATAATGAAGCATCTGTTATTTTTTTTTTTCAAAACAACGTTTTAAAAGGAAATCTTACAAATATCTTAAAATTAAATGTTGTTTTATATGAAATTAAAATTAGCAGTTATTTATGTTCTTTTTATATTAGCTTAAAGATTTGTTAACTTTTTAAATGGAAAAAGATGACTTGGATAAATATTTCATTATATAGTTAAATTTAAACACTTTTAATATGGTTATTCTCTCATTCATTTGATTGAAAATTTTGCAAATCATGATTTTTTGGTTTATTCAAAAATTGAAAAGAGCAATAATCTGTTTTTAATGATCATTTTCAGTTATTTGTTATTCGTTTTCAAATTTACCTTATTTTTTCTGAACTGAACCAAACACAAGTATTTGATCCATTGAAAGGTCTTTTCAGATCTGAATAAATGGTGTATGGTTTAAAATATATATTTGTTTTTTTTAAATTTAACTGTTATATTTTATGCTTTTAGTTTTGATTTTTTAATAGCTTTACATGAACATACTTTATATGTTGATTTATTTTATTTTGCAAATTTTTTTTAGAAACTATTTTTATTAATATTTGTTCAAATGCATTTATATAATTACAAAAATATTGGCTGCCCTTAGAAAGAATTCAACTCAAAAGGATTACTATAATAAACGTAAAGACCATAAAATACTTGAACAAAATTAATAAAAATAAAAAATCCACTTACTTACCCTTCATTTTCATAACATTATATGATATTTTAATATTATAGCATTATCGTTCAGTTAAATGTGAATGAACAAAATTTTAAAAGGGATTGATGATGGTTGTTTCGTATATTTTACATACTTTTTTGTTGAGCATGATAATAGATAATCCCATTATTATTTATAATCTGTAAATAAATAAACCGTTTAATTTAAATTTAACAATTTTATTCATGATAAAATGCTGTAAAGAATCCTTTTTATTAAAAAGAGTTTGAGAATTATATTATTATTACATAAATTGATATTAACGTTAAATAAAATTATTGCTTCAAAATAAAAAAAAAATTAAATTTTTAAATTGATTATTTGATGAAGATCAAAAAGATTTATTTTCTCACAAATTTTAATGGAGTTTGGCACAAGCGGTTATCAAAAGTGCATTTAACTGAAAATTAGACAATTGTTTTTTACACTTAAAATTTGCTCAATTCGTTGAAATTCATCTATGAATATTTATAATTAATTTAGGCTGTGATGAACGCTTTTTCATTTCTAATTTTATCTAAAAAGAACAAGACGTCTCCATTATGTTGATTAGTTTGATAAATAAATAGAATATCACATTTTGAATAAAGTAAACAATATTAATTTAAAATAAAAATTAATATATTGTGTATTTTTTAATTCAAAACAAAGCTACACATGTGTAAAAAACCAAAATTTATCACTCAAATTGGCAGTTTCGCCACATTTATCTTCTGACTCTATCATTAAACATATCATGTGTTGTAGTATACGTTTTTATTTCAGCAAGTTAAATTATCTGCTAAATTTCTATCTATTAGTTTTCTTACTGACATTTCATTAAAATGTATGTAAGGATATGTGCTTGTGGATTTTTTTTTATCCTGCTATTTTTTATAACGTTTGCTGGTAAAAAAATAAACCTACAAATTACAGCAATCTCAATTCACCAGTAATAAAGCATATATGTCATATAAGTGAGTAAAAAAATATAAGGAAAAAATGTAGACAAAATGGTTTCAATGTTTTATCCATCTATTTACTAACTTATTTATAAAACATTTAAACACACATATCATAGATGTTACATAAACAAGTAGTACATTTCTATAACAACATCATAGTCTTACATCTGATTTATTTCCACTCAATTTTCATGAATTCATGTGTAAAAACAAGACAAACGACAAACCATCAAGAATCGAAAAGCAATGGTTTTGTTACAATAATACCATGTTAGAATTACTATATTCAAACATACAGAGACATTTGTGGAGAAAATAAACGCAATTTCACATTAACATTCCAAGTTTTTTTCTTTAAGAAAAACTACCGGCAGATACAATGTATTCTTTTATCTATCATATCAACTTCTTTAATTCATGTGGCGCCATATAGCAAAAATTGTATTTTTTGCACCATGCACGATCTGCTATTATTTTATATATTCTTTACAAAATATGTGACTTATGAATGTTAACAGAAGTTGAGAGTTTTTATGCAGACTGCGTTTTTAAGTGTGTTGTGCTTTATGCTTTTAGTTTTATTTTATATTTAATAGTTTGCATGCTATGCTTACTAAAATATGTTATTAAACCTGTATAAGAATTTTCTTTACATTAAACTTATAATCCTTTTGTCAGCTTTGGAAACCTAATTGTAATTTGAATGAATATAAAATTTGCATATTAAAAGAAAAATAAAGCTAAAAGTCAAAATTGCTAAATATATTGGCAAAATGTTTTCTTTTATTTTTATTCCTTGTATTGATTTTCATAAGCCCACTTGCGGCTTCATTAGGAAAAGTTGAATTTTGCAAACACAAAAATCTAATAAAAATCTATAGAAGCATGAATAAAAATTACACTGTCTAGCAAAACAAAATCGATGTCATACTTGGCTGAAATCCCGAAACACCCCAAAAAGATTTTTAAATCCTGAGTATTTTCCACTTTGAAATTTTAAAATTCATTGATTTTTTTTTTATTAAATAATGGAATTTGCATAGAAAAGAGCCATTTTCTCTTACTATTTAATATTCAGCCAAGTATGACATCGATTTTTTTTTGTCAAGCAGTGTTATTTATTCTTTAATTTATTTTACAATCTCTTTAGAATACCAACTTTTTAATTTAATTTTTCCATAATGATGAAAAAACCCATTACAGATACTACTTTCATTATCGAAATAATATGTAAAAGTTGAAAAGTACGATGGAGAGAAAAAAACGGAAAGATATTGCGGAAGAATTGTGGTAATTAATTCCTAATAATCACTTTGTCCATCATAATTTAAAATGCATTTTCTTTCATTCGTATTCGTTTTAAATTAGAAATAGTACATCGTTGGATCATTATACTTTTTACATCTGTGTCACTTTTTCTCTCTTGTTGTTCTGGAAGTTTGAATAAAATCAAAAAAACTTTAATATTTGCTATGACATCATTACTGCACTAAATTTTGTTAAATTGACGTACTATTAATTAGAATTGAAGCAGAGAAAATCTTATTTAAGTTTATTCTGGATCTGGTTTTAATTACAAGTTTACTTAAATTGTATTTTTTGAAACGATACAAAAGAAGTTGTACACGCATGATTTTAGTGTCACAGCTGGTGTTTCTTTTAGCCAATCTTGCACATCTTTTACACATCATTGCCGCAATAACAGCAGCTTAACAATAACGAGATAAAATGTAACAAAATAAGTACAAAAAATAAATTCTGAAGTACAACCGATGGAGAATAAAAAATACAAAACACAATAAGCAAGCAATAACTTTTGAAAATTTATGGTACGCTAAATGGTTTTATTGTCTTATTAAATTAAATAAACCGACAAATATTAAAGTACCACAGATGCAATATAATTTTTCAAAGAAAAAAAATGCGAGATTTAACTACACCTGAAATGTTATGGTATATGTAAAAACCACCCTTCGTATAAAAATAAATTAGTCAGATACACAAATCCTGTTTAATTAATATAATTTTTTTTCTTGTCTGTTATAATCGTATTTTTATAATGACTAACCTAGCTAAAAAAGATCAGTAGTGTTTCTCATTTCTAATTTAAAAGGTAAGACGATTTTTTTATTCTGTGTATTCAACAATTCAACAGAAGTTTATGGCTTTTAGTCCATTTCTTTTTATACCTTTTCGCATTTATTGAAGGTTTTTTTTCAGTTTATGTGAAAAAATAACAGATAAAAAGAAGATAGCATAAATATCGTTAAGTTAAAGTATTTGTAAATATCAAAAAAATTAAATTTTGTTGCACAGTGTTAGATGAGACCCTCGTTTAAAAAGCAAGACAACTTCAAAGGCACAACATGAAGAAAATTAATTAAAACTGTGCCAAATCCAGTTTGATAATCTTGATACGTAACATATCTCATGTAAAAATACATTTTGCTACGTCCACTTTAATAATTTTTTTCATTTATTTATTTTCCTCAATAAAAATTAACAAATAAATGTAAGAAGTAGAAAAAATTTCGTACAGTAATAATGGACAACAGTTTAAGATTCAGTTACTACAAACAAATTTAATTTTTAGCACAAAATACTTGGGAGCCATACTCGATCAGAAATTAACTTTTAAAAAACATATTGAATATTTAATCGAAAAAGGAGGAAAAGGAGTAAAGATGCTTTACTCACTCATTTCAAGAAAATCGTCCCTCCACAAGAAAAACAAAATTAAAATCATAAAAGGTATCCTTCGTCCAATTATTACGTATCCTGCTCCCATCATAAATTTAGCAGCACACACACATCATCAGTCTATTCAAAGATTTCAAAATAGACTTTTAAAAATGGCATTAAACCTTCCTTGGAATTATCCAACTCTAGATCTCCACGAAATCGGAAAAATTGATTTAATCAACGAATTTTTACAAAGATTATCTCTCCAATTCGAACAGCGAAGCCGTCTAGTTGACAACCCACTAATTGCCAATCTCTATGATCCACAGTGAATCAAGACCATATTCAACATTGAATATCATTTGCAATCCAAAAACCACTCCTCCCTTACAATTAAAAACTTTAGCATTCAAGCATTCATTTCATTTTATTAGTTTTAGTCTGATTTTATTTAGTTAGCTTAAGTTAAGAAGAAGAAAATGGAGTTTTTATTAGAGATTTTTCTCCGAATAATTGAAAATGTTATTTAAATTAAAAATTATCACTGATAGAAAAAAACTTTAATGTAATTTGCAGAAGGCCCCCTTGCGTTGCACTCAAATAAAAAAAAAAATGTATATGTAATATGCAACGATTTAGAACACGACAATAAAGCAATTATATTATTATTAAACAAATTTAATTTAACGACCATTACTCTCTTTTTTTATTTACTTTAACCAATCCAAGTAACTTTATAATCTGCCTTACGAAAGGTACTTAATGTATTAAATTCAATTAAATATAATTACAATTTTTTTTCCAATTAACTTTTTGCAAATGTCGTGTACTTGTATAGAATAACGAGTAACTTTCAGTAACTTTTTTATTTCCTCCTAATTAAGTCACATCTTATTCGATAAACATAATATTTTTAATTTAAATTATTCAGATAACTACAATAAATAAAAATATTCAAAAAAATAAAATAAATTAAAACTGCTCATAATATTTTAAATATGAACTTTTTTTGAAAGACTTGAGGTAATTGTGAGACTTGTTTAGGGTTTTGCATATTAAATTCACCTTATTCACTTGCATTTGATCCACGCTTTAACATTAGCAAACAAATGTCTAGTTCATCGACGACTCAGTGTCTCAGTTTGATAAAGATGTTGACTGCTTTGAACTTCTGTTTAATTGAAGGTTGTTTGATGATGTACTGAAGAGTGGCGGAGGCCAAACCGTCTATCGAAGTGCATTTTGATAGAAAAAATGAATAGTAAAAATGAACTCATGTAGTAATAAAATATAAATAAATAATAAACAAAATAATAATTTCATGTTGTTGCCAAAATTGTAATTTTAATTAAAACAAATAGTAACAACAAATTAAAAATAGTTATGGTTCTATTTTCAGTTATGGTCTTACAAATAAGCACATGCTACAATTTATTTATACAAATATGTCAATTTGTTAATACAGTTGTATAAAAGGTAATTAGCTAAACTTTAATTATCTAAAATGCAATTATTTTGATATATGAATATTTCCATTATCAATATTCTGTGCTGTAAACTGTGGATATATTTATTTTTAATTTTCTAGGAAAATATGGTTCTAATGATATAGCTACATGTTTTTATGTGTTATGCAGTCTACGTGAAGTTCCTAGAAATTCTCTCAAACGAAAATTTGTTTTCAAAGCTAGAACACATATTTTAACCGACATGTGCAACTATGTTTTTAGCCAATCAGTATTCATTATAGTATATGACAAATATTGTGTAAACCTCTGTACTATAAGGTTTAAATTTTACAATTTTAGTGAGATTCTTATACAATTTATTGTCAACTATTATTTATCGAATGTGTATCGCTCTAATTAATTTTAAACAATACCTATGGTTTTCTAATAACAAACATATGGACCATCTTCTTTATAGTTGGTAGACAAACAAACACTTTGCAAAATTTTATTGAATAATAACAATCTAATGCCCTGTAATAACACTGATAGAAAATTAGTCTGAAGAAAGAAGACAATATGATTATTAGATTAGTTTGTATTGCCATGTTCATTTAATGATAATAATAATTCTGAAATTAATAACAATAGCATGTATTAGGTAATTTGTTGCTTTTGTCAAAAACGATTATTATTGCCGAATATGAAAATAAGTTTTCAAACACACAAAAGTAAATAACTCATAAAATACTTTTCAAAGTATACTTCTTAAAAGACTATTATTTATCTTGTCAAATGCAATGTGAAATACCAATAACTTATTCAATTTATGAAAATTATATATTTTACGAATATTTTGCAACAAATTCATTAATAGTTCAACACAGAAACTTACTGAATCAGGGATGATATGGAATCTTAATTAATAGTTTACGTGTGTCAGTAATTTATGAAACATGATAAAATTTAAGCCATGCAACTGTGGTAATTGTAATGAGATATAATGTCATACTATGCAATTCCTTTCGATAATTTCAAAACAATGATTACACAGAAACATCAAAGAATAATAATTATTTTATTAGTAGATTTATTTTAGATGTTAATGTATAAAACTCGTAAAACTAAATAAAAATTCAAAGGTTATCAACTATGCGGAAACTCATCAAAAGAAAAAGAAAAAAAAGAAACAAAAAAGATTTATCTCTTAAAAAACTTGTATATTGTAATAAAAATAAGATTGTACAACAAATACTAGCAAAAAAAACTAAAAAAAAAATAAAAGAAGAGCCACACAAAACAAAAAAAATGAAATATAATAAAAAGATTTCCACTTCCGGTAAAAATACAAAACTCGTTGTTACAAAAATTCTTTTATTGTTGACAAACAGGAAAAATGAATAAAAAAAGAAAAGTTGGCTCAACAATAGTTAACACTGCCTGAAGTATGATTTTCATTCGAAACAAATATCCACTAAACATATCTTTCAACAAATCGGCTTATACTTGCATATCACTCTACAATTAAGCAGACAAAGTAACAGAAACGCTACAAAACTTTTGCACAGTTAATATTTTATATGGTGTATAGAAAATTAAGGAAGAAAACTTCCTGAAAATGGTATTCAACCAAATTTCCTTAGTTATTACACTTTCCTCTGAAAACCTGTATAATAAAGCCACATACATTCATTCTGTCGTGTATTAAGTTTTGCTTTAATAAATAAGACAAGTGAATACACCGTGAAATTAAAGTTCATCAATTAAAATATTTTTGACATATCAAATATCCAAGCGTTAACACTGACAAATCTCTGCTTTGTCTAGTTGAATATTGAAATTGTAAGAAAGGAAATTACTTGTATCATTGTAAATTACTAATTTAATCAATTATGTGTAACGTATATTGAATATTTATAATTTATATAAAATATATCATCAATTATGCAAAATGTCTATATTTATAATGAAGCAAAAATATACTATTAAATTTTAATTAATTTTTAATATTTGTGTATTCTCAACATACAATGAGCATCATATCATTTTTTTTATCAATTTAGTCTCCTTCCCACTAAATCTTGATTTCATTCTCTCTTGTTAAACTATCATAAAATAATGTACAATGCACATGATCTTTTAACTACAAATGAAATTGGAGCAGACGTAGTATAATATTACTTCTTTATGCAAGGTATTCACTCAGTCCCATCATGTCCCATATATTGACTCATTCGTAAAATATGTGATGAAGATGATGATGGCATTGCAGATAATAATAGTATCAATTGAATAGAATCATGATATAGAGAACATTGAAATGATATTATTACATGGTCCTATAATAACGTGAAGAAACAAGAGATGTATCTCGATTCTTTTATTGTTTATGTAGTGTATAATAGTCGATATATTGAGGACAATATGAGTTGTTTAGTGGTAAATCAATTTGAAAGTTTTTTTGCTATACGAAATTTGATTGAGAAAAGAAAATTATTTTTTTCGAGTTCCAAATGTGCTCAACTTTACTTGAAATACATAAAAGTCCTGTGATTTTTAGAGGCGCTGAGTGAAACTTTAGGGCGACTGGGTCTGATGACAAAAAATAATCCAAAGAACTTTCGTTCAATGAAGATACACTTTTATCATAGTATTAAATGCATCAACTGCAATATTATACGGTAATTTATACAGCACGTATCGAATAATATTTTTCAGTCTTTACATATTCTTCAATATTTGGCTTGAAGTAATTTATGATGAAACTTGTGTTTTTGTAGAGAACATGGAAACTTGTCCAATAAAAATAAGAATTATGTTTTATGGTCGGAGTTTTTTTTATTTGTTTACTTTTCTGAAAAATAATGTATTACATTTTATTGTAAGAAAAATGAAATATCACGAGAGCATATAAAAAAGAATATAAAATTATATTTTACCTACAGAAATCATAAATTTAATAATACTGATATGCAACGTTTTGTTTCGGTCATTTGCACAGCCTTGAAATCACATTAAATTTATAAAAAAAGTTAAATATTCTTACTTAAAAAGTTGAAATGTAAATAAAGAAAAACTAAGTATTGTTCATTAACTTGCTTTTTAATAGCTTAAGGGTCCTTGTTTTGATAAAAATTAGAATTTATTTTATAAAAAGTTTTTAATTTAAAAATTTTTGATATTAAATGAATACTTTTAAAAATTACCAATTAAGAAAAAAAAATTTCATTATAAAATAATTTCCACACTTTTTATTTTTAATATAAAATCATAAAATATAATTTTCATGTTAGAACTTCAGGCTATTAATATTTTTATACAATACAAATTTTTATTTAACGTTTATCTAAATACATTGAAGAATATTTTCTTATGTGAAAAGTAAACCTCATCTTGCATAAAATTTTCGTTTAAACACTTATGTTTTACAATACTTTTGTGCTCCAATATTTACTTATATACGTACTCTTCTTACTTTTATGTTTTCTGTTGAACGGAGGCTCTTGTCAATTTGTACGATTTTATAAGCAAATAAGAAAACAGAATATGTGGAAAATTGTTTTATTGAGTGGAAAACTTTGTTATAACTACAGTCAATTTTACTGAAGAAAATTTGTCCATGTTTAAATTATTTGAAAAATATTGATATTTGTACAGAGACTCTTTGCGAATCAGTTTTTATGAGCTTTTATAACTTTTACATAATTTAATGGTGGTGTTAACCCCCTTTGCGTTTTGTCATTTAAAAAACAAACTTCATTAAAAGGCGCTTATTTACATTATGTATATTATTAAATAAAATGACGGTGAAAAAACAGTGGTTAAAAAGTAATGTAAATACAAGCTTTATTAACTTTACTTCATTATAAAATTTTTAACAATGAATTCAATGCGCTTTTAAATTTCTTTAAAAAAAGAGAAATGAAATTTTTTTAAATGCAGCTTTTCATCTTGTATTTAAGGAAGTTGATTAGATTTTATGTGTCGCTTTTTTAACATTCAGGCATCTAAAGTAAAATAAAGTACTTACACATTATAAACACAAAAGAACAAAGCCTTTTA
>LN483358.1:371672-403960 GCA_900002565.1 Culicoides sonorensis
AAAAACATTAAAAATTGGCATTACACTGCAGAAAAACTGTAAAAATTTAATATAAACCAATTTATTAATAAAAAGTTCCAAGTAATTTTAATCAAAAGAGAAACAACAATCATATTAAATTTCATTTCTTCCATTAGAAATAAAGAATTAAAAAAATAAAGATTTAGAAAATAGATGTTTAATCAATAAAAATAATAACTATTCATCATATTAGTGAATAGTACTGAAGAAAGTTAATGGTTTCCGTACTTTATTGTACCATCACACATTCAAAATATTTGCTGGAAAATGACAAAAATATTTGTACAAAAATTACGCATAGTAATAAAACCTGTTTGGTAAAAATGTATCATAACAATCTTTAACTACGGAAAATAAGTTTTATTGATAGTAAAATTGTGTTTTTATTTTTCTCTAAGTTTACTTTTTACCAGTGAAAGTATTTTACCACCCCTTAAATACCACATAGCGTTATACTTTACAACATACTATAAACATTTGTCTCTATATAATTAATAATTTATGTGTTGCAGTAGACACGTGACAGTGTATTTTCATGAAAAAAGGTAATTGAAGAAAAATATCAGAACGCAAAACATATTTAGTCAAGTGTAATACTACATTACATCTATATTGTTATGATAGCGTGTAAAAGAGTAACCATAGAAACCATTCAAGTAATTTTCTCTTTGTTAACATACAATAATAAACCGTATACAGTTATGTAGTGTATATTCAATTCATGCTCAAATTACTCATTTTCATATGAAAATTTCAACTGTATCGAAAGTTGTTTACAAGGATCAAACTCTGATAGTATTTATCATTGATATATTCGATTCATACTAACAAATTAAAAATTTAAACTAAAATTAAGAAACAAAGTGTATGATTTTTTTGTAAATTTAAAAAAAAATTGTAAAAAGCCAGAAAAAAATTAAAGAAAGTTTTAAAATATGTGGCCAGTATTTGATAGATGTAGTAGTAGTAGAATCGAAAACTCTAGTCAACAAGAAACATTAGAACACATTTCAACAATTGCTGGATCTGTAGCTGAATCCCTTGGATCAATATCACACGTAAGTTAATGGTATAAAATATTTTCCAAATTACTATTTTACCATTTTATGATTATAAGGGTGCAGAAGAGCCTATTTATGATACTGACCATACAGATTTGAATTCAGATTATGACGAGGCTGAACTGCGAAAAGAATTACTTAAAGATGTAAGTCAATTTCTACCAATCATTGTTAATGTTTTAATGCAATCTTCAATCTTCTCAACTTTTTTAGAAACTTCGGATTTTATTCGATTCAATCGATCCAGAAGGTTTTGGAGAAATACCAGTTGATGATTTTATTAGCGCTCTCAAAACACCTGAATTACAAGATAAAGTGCCTTTTAATAAGCAAGAACTTTTGTATGAACGAGCAATGAAAGCAAAGAAAGGTCCTGGAACCGTATCATTTCAAGATTTTGTCGAAGTGGTGAGTAATTTATTTATTGAGTTATTCCATTATCAATCCCATTATCCATGAAATTAAAAGAGCTAAAGAATTAATATGAAAAATCAAAATAGCTGGAAAAATTGACATGTGCTCTAAAAAAATTGAAATAAACAAAGAAAATGTCCTATAAATGTACGTGTTTCTTCAAAAAGGAACTTAAATCAAAGGTTATTTAAACGTACGTGTCTAACAATGGTAATGTAGAAAAAGAATAAAATTCATATAAAATAAATATTTTTTTAAAAGTTGTCAGAAACTCACCATCTTTTGTATTTAGCACATTTTATTTAAAAATTACAAGTTTTTTAACATTTCTATATATTATGAAAAAAATAAATTTTATAACTGAATATTCTCACATGAAAAAATAAATCCATTTACACATAATAGATATGAGATTATCTCTTGTATTAAAATAACAAAACTAATCTAAATTTCATGGATTAATATGCATTTGTCATTATTTTTCGTTAATTTGCAAACAACAGTCTAAATACTTCAATAATATTATTATTATTTATAATAGAGAAAAAAATTAGTTTAAAATGAATAGAATTTGTGTAAAGTAAAGCCGATAATCGTTTTTTGACAATCACACAATTACAGAATTGAGTTAAATACAATTTTCTCTAAATTAAACTAAATATCTGACAATGTATGAGCGGATAATGTCAAAAACTCGGTAAAAATACTTTAATTTGATGATCTTAAATATTTTGCTTTATTTGCGGTAAATACAAAAGTATTATAAATTGGAAATATAATATCAAAATTCTAAGAAAGCTTTAACATATCGACATTTTTTGTGACACTGGTGTCCTATTTTTCATTTTAAGCTACAACAAATTTTTTTTTTTTTTGATTTCGTAAGAGTTTTATTGATGTCATTCTCATAAAATTGTGATTTTTTCTTTTATTTTTCTTCAATTATAAATATTTCCTTTCCAAATTATATGTCATTTTTGTTGATTTTTCATTAATATTGATTATTATTTCTCAGACGAGGATTAAGAGCACTTAACTTTCTTAAAGTCATTCTTCTTGAATTTTTCTCTAATGTTCAGGTAATAAGATATATATTTTCAATAAGGAAAAAAAACAAAAACAAAGTATCCCGCCAGTGTGAACCTGACTCATAAATATTTGTATTTTTTATGGAATGTATCACTAAATTATACATTTGACTAATTTTTTTTGTTGTAAAAATACATGTTCCTGCATTAATTATCTCTATTTTTATGTTAACACATATAAGGACTAAAATTGTTCTTTGTAATTGTTACTTAAAATATAATCCTACTAACAAGTATAACCAATATATCGAAAAATTGCACCTTATGATGTTTTACATACAAAAAACAAAGTTTATTTTCAGTTCTCACGCTTCTCTAAAGAAATCTTTTATTGTTATTTGTTTTAATATTTTCTTTTGTTTTTCATTTCTAGCAAATCTATTTAAATTTTTTTTATTGAATAAAGAAATTCGTAGGTGGTTAAATTATATTGATATTTTTCAAAATTTTAATAGATTTGCATGTTTTAGGACGTTAAATTAAATTGATTTTGGTATAACTAATTTTTTAATTAATTAGGCCTTAGTTTAATTTAAATATTAACTTTTTTGATGAACAAGTTTTCATTCAATATTTATAAGTGACAAATTCTTTCCTACTTTGTTGTTATGATGTGTTATTTTGTTGGTTTAACTTTATTGTCTGTATAATGTCAAATTTCAAGGGTGGTAGTTACCTGTACAACATACAAAAGAACCAAATCAAAAAAGAAGTAAAAACAGGACATGATCATTCCAATATATATTAATATAAATATTATCTAAAAGGCAGTGCAATTGTTTTGACTAAACATTGCACAGCAGGAGTTTTTGAAAAAAAAAATTTTTTTCACCTTTAGAAAAAAATCCTGTCTCTATTAACTTAATATTTCTATCCAATATAATGAATTCTGATTACACATTAGTTTTTCGGTTATTGTTGTTTGTCAATATACATGTACAAACGATTTAATCTTTATATGAGGTAATTTATGATTGTGAGATGAAAGATTGCGCATTAACTTTTATTTGAAAAAATTGACAAGGAAAAAAGTGTGTGTGCGGTAGTCCTGAATGACTCATTCAGTAAACATTTTAAAAATTACTTTGTTCTTTCTATTATACTATATCAACCTTAAATTTTTGATCATCATCAGAAAATGCCAATTATCGCTTGATCATCACGTACGATCAAAATATTTTTTAATATGCATTTTAAAATTCGACATTTATTATTTGATCGGTACGTTGTTATTATAAATAATAAAGAATCTAAAACTTATCAAAAGTGTAGTATAAACGGAAGTAGAGAATGGATTGTAATTTGATATAACTTAGCACATGTTGTGTTCCTTACCTTCGTCGATGTTTCGGCAGATGATTGCACAATATGCTATTTCAGTATATCAGATGCGAAGGAGCACAATTCAACACAAATTTGCTTTTATCTTCTCAATATGTTTTTTTCTAAAAATACACCCATCATGATTTATATGATCCTTGCTGTTTTTGTGACAAACAAATATTGGTATCATTCTTTACAGTAATACTGATTTAAAACTCAAGAGGCCCGAATTCGCCGTCTGGTGCTTAATTATTCCTTTTTATTTTCGTCATTTGTCTAGAAAAGAATCGAACACATTGATACATTAACATAGATGCGATTATTATTAATAATTTATTTTGTCTATTGGTTAATGGAGCGTCTGATTTACAAAGAAAAACTTAATAATACTATATTCTATTTTAGGAGATTTTGTAAACATACAGATACAGTTCATTTAACTTGTTTGTTTAAATAATCTTTGAATTTTAAGAAAGGAATAAGGAAACGTTTATTGAAAAATGCAATATTTATGTGTGTTTTCATATATGTGGGTTATGCCCTATGGTTTAAATTTAAACTTTTTTTTTTAATAATTAATCAAATGAATCAATATTTATTTTTTTAACTTTAATATCTTATTATTTATTAAAATCTAATTAATTACTGAAAGAATTTTCTTTTTTAGTTTAATTAAAGCTCCTTATACAGTGATGAAAAATTATAGCCCATTAATAAAAACTCAAGTTCGACCTTGATTTTGAAGTCACATTAAAAACTAATTATTGTTAAACCAATAAAAAAACAATATTACTGAAAATTATTTAACCATGTGATGAGTATCAAAACCCTTTTTAACGCCTAAACGATAACTAAACTGTGGATAATTTTTTATTACTTAATAAAATAATGTGTTTTTTGAAGACATGTCAAACTGATGAATTTATTTTATTCATTAGTTCAGGAGTTATGTTTCTACCTAAATCATATTGATGATTGACAACATCAGGGTAATAAAACATTTTATCTTAATAGAAGTGTTGATTTATTAAAGACATAAATGTTATGAAGCAGTTAAGTTTTTTTTTTGTTTGAAAAGGGTTCAAATATTATGTGTGGTAAACGATTTATTGTGGCATTTTTATGGTTATTTATTGATCGTATTAGAATACTATTAAAAAATTTAGGTAAAGATAATTCATTTATATATTTTCATTCAAATGTGATCTCTTTCACAAAAATAATGTACAATAGTAATTTTTGTTAGTTAAAATGATACTTTTTGTATCAAATTTACGAATATCTTTAGGCATACTTATAACAATACAATATATTATATTTAATATGATCCCCAAATTTGAGTGAATTTTTGCAATTAAACGGTATTAAATTACTTTAACATACATACAAACAATGAGCCTCTAACAACAACCGTAAAAAGGTCACGCGCCAGGTGCCATGTGTTGCAATTTTTTTTCTCTCTTCTGTCTGTGAACATGTTTAAGAATATATTTAAAGTAAATGAAGTCGAAGCACGTTCTATATTTGGATATCTGACGGCGTTTGTCGATCGACAGCCTTAATTGTATATCTTCTTACCGAAAAAAAATTATTTTACAGTTTTTAATACAAATTTTTATTCATATTAACAAAAGAAAAAAAAAGAATGTAAGAAAAACTTTGTATTCATAAAGCATTTATTTAAAGAGCATGTGCTTTATTATTGCATCAAAAAACTATAAAAAAAATTCGGATACAGGATAAATAAACGGAAGACACATGCCTTTAATTCAATAAAACATACGAAAAAGGAAGGAAATTTACTTTTTTGTTAAAATTATTTGCTGATGGATGAAATTTGATGGTATAGCTTTAATAATCATCATATCAAACATTTAAATTTATATATTTTTGTTGATTCTTAATCTAATTTCAAAATAGCAGGTAAAAATTTTTATTTCTCGAGCTACTTTGTCTACCCGAATGCATAAAAGATGAAATATTTAAATGGTACAGATGGTGTATTAAAAAAAATTGTTCAAATATTTTTTTCCAAATTAATTCAATAAACATTAATTAATAATATGGTCCTACTGTTATGAACTTCTGTTCAAACTGCTAGAATAAGATTGTCAACTTATTTTTCTTTTTGATACTGCAAACATTTATTTAATTTTGTTTTTAATAATTTTGAAGAACATTTTATTGAAAAGATATTAAAAGTCAAAAATCCATTAATAGATTGTCCACGTAAAACTTTCAGCTCCATTCAAGCATATAGGAGAGATTCAAAGAAAATGTTATTTAAAAGCGTTTTATTTCACTATGTAACGAATTTCATATATTTTTCGTGAACAAGCTATATGTATGTATCTACAACCGATTACTTAAATGTGCCCTTTTTAAAAGTTAATTAGGGTTCTCATTATTAAAATTATTCAGTTTAGATAGTTAGAATTAAAAGCGTTTAAATGGGCAATCAATGAACACCCTGCTTAACAAAACAGATTGAATTAAATAGAATTTTAATATTTCATTTTAAATAACAAGTTATTTCACTATTTTTCCACCGGTTTTGAAGTATTGGTTGGTTTTCGCAATAATATTAAATATTTATTTACATTTTTCACTAATTTTTCATAGTATAAGAGCTGCAAAAATTGAAAACACTTCTATTCTTTAAGATTTGTTTACAATGTCAAAATTTAATCTGACATTCTATTTCAGCGATTTAATTTTAAACCGGAAAAAAAAAGTTTAAATTGAATTTATCGGATTGAATGAAATTAAAAAATTTATACATATGTCTGTAGATACAAAACAACTGTCAAATTTAATTTAATCTATTTCAGCTATTTAAACTGAATGATGAAAACGCCTAATATTTATGAAAATTTTAAATTTAGTTGTCATATAATCCAGCTGCCGTTTCTTAGAATACAATTAATATTTTCAATTAAATCTCTAATTTTAACGCATGTGAATATATATTCAGCAAAAATGTAATACATTAAATATTCTTGTTATTACTGAATATTAAATGTTGAGTAATGATGATATTGCCGTTTATAATCACTTATTATTTTCAAGTATGTTTTTTTTATCTTATCTCTAATGTTATAGTTTTATGTACCATAAAATAAATAAATATATAAAGAGATCGTTTTTACTTCAATCATTTTAACGGAATAAGTTCAATAGTAAAGATGGCTCCAACTTTATATACATTGGATTTTGGATATCCAACGCGTGGCGTCAAACTGGTAGTACGAAATGCAAAAATAAATGTTGAATTAAGGCCAGTTGACTTACAAAATGGAGAACACTTGACTCCTGAGTTCCTTAAAATGAATCCAGCACATACAGTTCCATTTTTAAAAGATGGAGATTTTATTATAAACGAGTCAAAGGCGATAGCACAATATTTAATTGAGGAATACGCTCCAGAAAGTTCACTTTTAGGACGTGGTTTTGCAAAGAAAAAGGCAAAAATTAATCAAATGCTATATTTTGATTCTGGAACATTAGTTCCACGATTGGCGGCGATTTATGTAAGTATTTGTGTTTTTTTTGTTGTGAAAATTTGTTATTGATTTAAATGAACTTTAGACTCCTCTTATGAGAGAAGGTGCTACTACTGTGGCAGAACATACCAAAAAAGCTCTACTAGATGCATTTGGTATATTAGATTTATATGTTCGTAAAGGCCACTGGATAGCAGGCGATTCATTATCTATTGCAGACTTATTTATTCTATCAACGGTAGAATCTTGTATTCAATTGGGAGTTTACATTGAATCTTATTCAAATATAAGTGATTGGTACACTCGATGCAAAAAGCTGCCAGGCTTTGAAGAAAATCAAGAGGGTGCCAAAGTGTTTGCAAATTGGATTAAAGGAATGTTGACTGAAGAACTTACATTTAATTAAATTGGTTTTTTATTATTATTAAAAAAAAGAAAAAAAAACAATTAATTAATTTTTTTACAATGCATTTAAATTATTAAGGTAAACTATTATTCATTAACGAAAGTACATCAACTCAGGGTTGTTGACTTAGATAACACAAATTATATTTGGAATACACTTGTCCTTATCATATAAATTGATATAATCTTATCATTGTTCTTTATCTTTACTTAATAAAATACTCGAAAAATTGCTATTTATATCAGTTTTGATTCAAAATTCAAACGATCAACATGGCACCTGTTTTATACACTATGGATGTTGGATACCCAACACGGGGTCTTAAACTTGTAATACGAAATGCAAATATTAATATAGAATTTCGACCGGTTGACATGTTAAATGGTGAACATTTGTCACCAGAGTTCCTTGAAATGAATCCAGCTCATACAATTCCATTTATGAAGGAAGGTGATTTCATAATAAATGAATCAAAGGCAATTGCCCAGTATTTGATTGAAACACGTGCTCCTGAAAGTGCACTTTTGGGACGTGGATTCGCTAAGAAACGAGCAAAGGTCAACCAAATGTTATATTTTGATGGAACCTTAACATCAAAACTAACGGCTTTATACGTAAGTGTTAAATTCACAAAAATAAAAATAAGTGTATATTGACTGACATTAAAATAGGTTCCTGTTTTGAGACAAGGAGCAACAACAGTGGAGGAAGAGCCTAAAAAAGCCCTTCTTGAAACATTTGGAATTTTAGACTTGTACATTCGTAAAGGATATTGGGTAGCTGGTGAATTTTTATCAATTGCAGATTTATTTTTGTTAGCAACTATTGAAACATGTGTTCAACTTGGAGTTAACTTAGATCCCTATCCAAATGTCAAAGATTGGTATACGCGTTGCCACAAATTACCAGGATTTGAAGAAAATCAAGAAGGAGCAAAACAGTTTGCTGAGTGGGTAAAATCAAAATTGAGTGAAGAACTTACTTGGCCATGCTAAGTTTCGAATTTATTTTGTTTTTTTCATATGAAATATAAACCATGACGCATTTTTATGCTTGGTAATAAAGATAAAATAAAAACTTACGTGGTTATTTGATAAATTGATAACATTTTATTTTAATCATAGCATTATCAACATTATATTACATAATATATAGATAGCTTATACTTTTGTCTATATATTATATGTTGACAACTGAATGTGTTCAATAATTGAAAATTACAACTTTAGTGAAGTAAATCATCTGAATGATCTGAAAAAGTCATAAAAATTTGTTATGACAAGAGTGTGATCCCATTAACCACGCACAAATTGATGGATGTAAAAAGTTAATTATTTTTAAAGGAATACTAAAAACAGGAAAAAAAATTGTGATAAAATACAATTTGGTTTTGAGATCGAAATTCGTTCTTTAATTTTGAATAAAAACGAATTTTCGACTTCACATATAAGTTTTTTGATCCAAGTAACGATCCAAGCTCACATATTGAAATTGGATACTGATTCCCGAGAAATTTAGTGTATAGCAAATGTCTTCTTTTCTTTTTTTTTATTTTTTTTTTACAATATACTTTATGCCTAATGAAGTTTTTAGGATGAAATTTGATATTATATTATATTAATATAGAAAAAAATCAAGCAATCAAGCATGTATAGTTTAAACATATTTATATGAATGTGTAAATATATATAATAAACAAGAAAAAAACCGACAGCATATGAACTACCTAGCAAAAGTATGGAGTGTGCCAAACCATCTTAAGTTACTTTGAATTTTAGATAGATTTGTTTATTCATGTTTTTGTTATATTTGTGATATAACAACGTCATAGAGGCACAACTTAATTGTGTAGTGAAGTATGAGCAGATGATTATGTTACAATTTTGTATTTTATACAGTAAACATCTTGTTCCTTATCTATATTGTCCAGATGTGTAGCCAGTTGCATAGTTGTTTCCGCATCTATAGGTGTTTGTTTGATTTTTTCGGATTCATAAATAATAGATTTTATTGTATATTAGCTACCTAATTTTTTGCGTATCGTATAATATTGTTAAGTTTTACCACGTGCTCTATTTTTTTATGATCTGTCTGACCGTAAGGCGTTTATTAATCATCGGTTTTTTTGGCTATCTGAAGAGTAAAAGGACGCTGGATCTTAATTTAATACAATGTTTAATGCGATATCATACTTTTAAGTTTATTAAATTTTATCAAACGGCAGTTTAGAGTCATATTGAAGAAGCCAAAAGAATTGCTTTGTAATAATAATAAAAAAGCATTTTATTTTATGTGTAAAATATAAAAATGATATATTTTAATTTTGAATCAAACAACATTAGTCAGAAAAAAACAATATTTCAACATGTGTGTGTAAAGTCACTCACTTCTTTAATAAATGATTAATTATATTTTAGTTCACTAATCATTTATTTTATTTTAAACTTAAAACTTATAATCATCAACTTATCATCTACAGTCTGATGATCCTCCCAAATATTTATTCAGTATATTTGATACTTTAATATCTTTTGCATCTTATAAATTTCTTTATATGTTTTCAAAACATATACTTACATATACATACATTCATATGTTTATAAATAAGACCCGTGCCTAAGGTTAAAGGTAAAACGATGAAGAATAACACAAATAAGTGAATGCTGTAAATTTTACATTAACGAATCAGGATAATCTTAATTATTTATTACGTGATTATGTTAAACGATATGTTGTCATACTTATTCAATACACGTTCATGGTGAATAAATTGTGAAAATAACATTTTGTATTGAAGTACTAATTGAAGCGTTATTATTATTATAAATGGACTTGGAAAGGCGGATTATTTCAAAATGAGATTATTCTACTAAATCGTTCATTTTGAGAATAAACATCACTTTTCCTTATTTAAATTTCTCTTACTTACTAATTCAATGCATAGTACACCGAAAATTCGCGACGCATCGCTGGCGATATCATTACTGTGTAGGTCTGAGATAGTAAGGAAGCCTCCTGAAAGTTAGTTTTAATAGGGGATTGTACGGTGAAATTGAAATTTACTTTTTCGATCTTTATTACCTTAAGACCTTGAAATAATAAAAATAGCAGACAACAAAAATTCAAGTTTACAACAATTAGGTACAAAACATTAATAACCACAAAACATCCCAAATATTATTTAATCATATTATAATATCATTAGACTAGGCCATGTGTTAAGCGATTTTTATATCCACGAGTTAAAGAAACGTTTTTTTTTTATCTTTTAAAATCTGTTTAGAATAATAATAATAAGAATGACGTGCATTCAGTTAACCTTAATACTTACAGTTGCAAATCATTGTTTAGAATGAACGAAAAATATATCTATTTTAGAAGCTGTTTATTCAAATTCCAATTATAATAAAAATAAAATAAATTTTCAAATGCAATATAGGAGAAAACTGTTGTTTCAGGTAGAAAAAAAATCAAGTTGATATGCTTAATAAATTAAAGTTTGCTACTGTACAGAGTAGCACAATATTTGTTCAAACCATATGTGCCACGAATTCTGTCTGGATTATTTGAAAATTAATTTAATGCATGACATAGTTTTAAGAACATTTTACAACAAAGACTTCATTTCATTCAAAAAGCCATTTTTACAATTATTCAAAAATTAAAATTAAACAACTGACAATCTCCCAAAAATTTTTGAAAGCAGCTGACTTAAATTGATGTTTATTATTTATTAACACTATTTTATGCAACTACTTAACGTTTAATAAAATTATATTATAATTGATCAGTGTTCAATACAAATAAATTAAAATTTAACCCTTGATTTGCTTTTAACTCAAAATATTGAGTGACATCTTTAAAACATAATGGGCACACGTTGAACTCTAATTAAGGAAAATTAAAAATGTTTATGTTAAGCAATTATTGACACATTTTGTATATACTGTTTAAAATTATCCTTAAGACGTTATAATAAAAGTTTTAAACAGATGTTGTCACATAATTCTTGACATTAAGTTTGTATTCTTAAAAAAAAAATGTTGATGATTATTATTATGAAATGAACATTCAAATAATAATTTAAAAAAAGTCAAATTGCAGTAGAGAAGTAAAAAAAATGTGAAAGTAATTTACTTTTCCTGCTAGATTATCTTTGATCCTCTTTATTAATTTACCATACATTTACCAGTGCCTAATAAAAAGAAAATAGTAATAAAGGATATTTTATTGTTCCGTTTGACATATACTTGACATTTTATGAACTTTCACTTGACTTTTTGTTTTTTTTATTATTATTATGGTGATCCTTATAAAAAATACGAACAAAAAATCGAATGACTTGGCTTAACTTATGTTACATAGTCAGCAATTAAAATTAATCATAACATATCCGGTTAATAAATAATATTTACAACTTGATATTTTAATATCCTTTCAACACTTTTATTTTAAGCAAATGTTATCATTTTTTGGTTTTTCGATGATGTTGATTAGAAATTGACCAAACCCAACTCAAACTCACTAAAGCTCTTTATAAATTATATTAATCAAATTTGTTGAATATTTTGTTAAAAATCATTCTCTTAAAGTTCTTTTTTGTATTTTTTTTGTTTGTGTTTTCAAATAGCGCAATTAAATCATCATATACTTCAATACAAAACCATGTGTGCAAAATTAAGAGTAAGTAAATCGCATGCAGACCGAACACAAGTTGGAAACACAAGCAAATTCCAAAATAATTATAGGTGGCACATTTAATCGTTTTTTTTTTATTTTATTATTATTCTTATGCTGTACTTTAATGAAGTTGAAATATTCTTATTTTACATTACATGAAACATTTTGAAGTGAATTTCAGTTCACCTCATAATTAAGACTTTAGATAAGGTGAAATCTAAAATCTTTTCATTATTATTTATAGAAATGTAAAAAAACTGCAATGAACTAGAATAAAGCTAGATTTAAGTTTTGGTTGATATATTCTTGTTTTTTTTTGTTTAAATAGCAAGAATTTTAAAGTAATGACAAAAGCAACAGATGTGATATTTGATTGAAAATTTCGTCATTTTATATTTCAATTTATCTTTTTTATTTTTTATCATCAGTAAAAAAATAAAGTTTCAATGTATCCACCTCATCATATACAAAAACGTGTGCAAAAATGTATAATCAGGATATTTTTTTCTGCTGTAAATTAAATTTATATGTCAAAAATATATATTAGTAACAAAAGGAAAAAAGTTTTGGAATTGCGAGAAAAATATAATTTCGCCGACTTATTGTCTCGTTTATTATAAACTTGACTTGCAATATTTTTTATAACGATGTGTTAAAGAATTTTAAGATGGAAGGAATGCAAAAAACGCGTGCCATCGCCTGGTTTATCTAGTTTTTCAACATTGACAACAGTTTGAACAAGAAAATAAAATAACATTTTATTATGATCATCGTTTTGATCATCATGGTAAACAAAATAAAAAGTAGAGGTAAATAAAACTTGAAAGAGCGAAAGTCGCGTGCGATTCAATGAGACAGGTGGTCAAGAAGATTGATTGATGTTTGTCTGAAGATTCTGAAATAGTTATTGGTTTAATTTCTTACTTATGTAATTTTTTCATAATTCATTAACAGAAATCACAAACTCTTTTAATAACTTGGAAATTAAAATGCTCAAAATCTGCCGCTTTTAATGCACAGACAATGAAATATTTGATGATCCACTAAAAACTCAACAATATGGTCATTGATCTAAATAAAAAATGAAAAATGTTTTGAATTCCTATTGAAACAGTCAAAGTCTTTTTTTGTTCTTGCTGTTGAAAACTTCAAACGCTTTAATATGCATGAAAATTTTATTATATGTATGAAAAAATGTGTGTTATTATAGTGAATAAACACGGTTTGCTTTTTTTTCGGCTGTTCATTTTGATGACAATGATGATGCACATCTTTTAATAGCAGGTCTTCATAAAAAACAATCAAAAATTTAATACAAAGGTTCGTCGCTTGATTTTGCAAAAATTCTTTTGTTTTAAATCAGTCCCAAAATTACTTCATGTATAGAAACGGTAATCTCAAATTAAATGTGATTAAAATCGATTCGAATTTGTGATCCATGACCTTAAAAGTATCATATTAACCGTGATGAAATATCACACGTAATTAATACATAATGATGTTGGTTTTTCTTTGATCTCCTGAGCAGTGTTAAGCATGAGATGAAAACAAAATGATATAATAATTATATTAAAATAAAATTAATATACATTTGGGAATTTGATTTTAAATAAGTGTATAGTTCTTTTGTATCAGTATTGACATTTAAATAGCGTAAAAAAACAAACTTTTGCTAAACATACTTTTTTGTTGATAATTATAAAAAGATTGATGATATTATTTATTTCTTCGTCAATATAAAACAAAGAATTACCCGCATTTTGTTTAATGGGTGGCCGACACTTAATTTTTGATATGCGCCTGTTGTGTGTATATAAACAAATATAATTACACTTCTAGACTTTGAAAAGTTTTCATCCTCATTAAGTTGTTATTCTTTATTGTTGAAATATGAGAAAGGATACCGAAAATAGTTGTTAATTATATGTGTCGCTGTTTTCTTATAAACACTCAATTTTGTGTGAACAATAATGATGATTCAGTTATTAGAAAAATTCAAAAACATATATAAAATAAAATTAGCTAGATTTTTTTGATTACCCATTGTTTCGGTTACTTTGATGTGAGACAAGACAAAATTAGTGTTTAGTGGACTGTTGATTGAATTTTGAAAGGTTTTCAATTTACTGGAAATTAAGTTTTAAATTCTTTTTATTTATTTAATGTTAATGACCTTTAAGCTGTAATATAAAAAATGCAATAATTTTTTTGTTGCATTAATTATTTATTTGAATTTTGCAATAACATTGGCACGTGTCCAGATTCTGAATAGTCTTAACTTAAAATACCACCAGCAAAATTGAACTTACTTTTTTTATTACTGTAACACCACAAGTTTAACTTCGTGAAAGTATTTGTCTCATGTTGAAATAATTCATAAAAAGTACCATTTCATTTGTAATTTTAATTAACTTTACCACAACAGACAGATATGCCACAAGAGAACATGTGTCAAACTGAAAACAACTGGCATCAAGATTCCAATGAATTGTCTTTGATGCATGCGTTGAACATTCTACAACAAGTGAAATGTTACCAAGGCTAAATGTTAACAAAAAATGATTGAATACTAATTTTGACCCATGATTGACTTAAGTCGATTATTGAAGTATTAATTAAAAATGGAATTAAATACATTTATGAAAAATATATTTTTCTCAGTCTAAAAAGTTTAAAACTTTTAGGATAAAATATTAATTTGATAAAAATGACCTAGATGTTATTTGACCACATAGTGTTAAAGTAAATGTTGTCAATGCAAGTCAAACAAATAACAGATAAACTTCTTTCAAACGGTTATAAAACATATTTTAACAAGCTTTTAAACGAAAATAATTATCAGAACAGATGCGTTGAATGTAAAAATGTTACTGGTGAATGCATTAATTGGAATATGATTTGAGAAAAATAAACAGTAGAAAAAAAAGTTGCATACATGCATTATAATGAACTCTTATCAAGCGATAAGATACAAAGTGAATAAATCGAAGATACACAAAAACAAAACGCACAAGTTATTTTGTGTTATATTATGAAAAGAAGCAATGATCGATTGTATTTTAAAATGCAATGAATTTATTATTTTTTGCGTATTCTCGCTCGTGCCAACAACTAGTAATCATAATTGTATACATTAAAAGTGACTTTTATCAGTTAAAGAATCCTGTTAAATGGGTTTTTTTTCGTGTTAGCATAGTATTTTATTGAGAAACAAGAGATATTACTTTGAAGGACAACTCAAATGAAGAGAATTAATAAACTATGAAACAGAAATTCTAAAATATCCAGAACAACATGCATGAAAGGTTAATGGCTTGTTACAACGAAATCTTTTGCTACATTCACTAGCCAGATGTCAGACAAAAAGTGCACAACATTTACCTTAGTTTAACAGACAGCATCATAATTTTAACATTTTGCATACATATTTAAGCAAAGATCAGGTGTTTATCTCTTCATTTTTTTTTCATAACTCTCGTACAGTTTTGTAGCACGAGTCAGGAAAATTTCTGTCTAGAATGATTATCTGGCTCCTTTTTTAACTTATCTTTTCGTTTAACAAAGAAGCATTTTATAATTATATTTTGCATAAAACCATTATCATTATCTGAAATTAAATCTTCACTTCGAATTCTTTCTTTTATATAATCAATGACTACGCATTAAGTTTAGATAAATGTTTTGACACGAAAATTATGAAAAGTTTTTAAATATACAAAATTTTATAAAGTTTCTGTTTTATTTTGATAGTTGCTAACTGAAAACTGTTAGAAACCATATATCTGAATATCAAAGTTTTCAAAAAAAAGATTAATTTTCTCATAGTCATCTAATTTGATGTTGTAGATATTTGGTTGATTTTCATGTTCTTAAAGTGAAAACAAAGAAAGAAATACACCTCTTATTAATTATAAACATGAGGCAATGGTAAAATTTTCTTTTAATATTAAAAGAAAAAAACAAAGAACTTCTTATTTTGAAGAACAATCATCATCCTTATTTTTATTAATATTGATCCGTCATCATCATAATAAGCGTCATTCAACACTGGTTATTACTTTTATTTAGAAACAGGGAATATTTCAAAAATAGAACAATACACTTCAAGAATGTAAAAATAATAACAATGCCAAAAACAGTCAAATTATTGCATTTTGATTGTTTTTGTATTTTTGGGTTTTTTTTTGTTATTTCCCTTTCTTGTGTTCACCGAAAATGTCTACTCACAATACAAACAAATAATAAAAACTCCGACCCAATTAAAGACCACATCAAAAGTAAAAAAACAGTATTCCCGACACGGTTTCATCAAATTGTTTTTTTTCCAAACTAAATTATACATAGAAGAATTTTTTTGTGTATCGCTGATTTACCTTTTATTTTGTTGATCTTTAAGGAAAAAAAAAATATAATAATAATGTCGTTTGTGAGATTGATGACTTCAAGTATTGTAAAAACATTTATTTATAAAGGCATTTATATGCATGTATTTTTTTCGTGCTCTTATTATTCCAGTTTTCGTTAAGAATGACCCCTACAATAATGTTTATAAGTGAAGGAATGTCTACTAAATAAAAAAAATGCTATTGTCTTTCCTTGCTTTACTTTGTGTTTTCATTCAATTCAATTCAAAGTAAATGGATCTTTTTTAGAAATTAATTTTGACTTCTGTTCAAAATTTTGAAATTAACTTTTAGTCATAGTTATGTGTTTTGGTAAAAAGCTTCATAAACAACAAAAAACTACTTATTTAAAGTGTTTATTGTACGTTGAAGAATAATTTACACATGTGATAATTTTGCCATTGCATCTGTTTGCAGTTTCATTGAGACTCATTTTATTATTATTATATTTCTTTAAGATCAATATAGTATGATGTTGAAACTTTTTCCAAATGATATATAAAACTGAACCAGGACACATTACTTTTATTTCACTAACCCTATACATCAAAAACTAAAAAAACACGTATAACTCTTATAGAATAGAATATTAAATTATAAATTGGGGTTTTCTGATAAAATAGTGACTCCATCAAAAATTTTTGAAATCTAATAATTCATATGTATTTTGAAATATAGATCCATTTGCTATTTAAATCGTTGTTCAACCACTGAGATACTGCAAAAAATAGCAAAATATTAAATATTATTGTGCAAGTCTCATTAAGCTTTTTTATATTCCAATGAATAATGTCCTAAATAAACGGGATAATCTCAAATTTCCAAGTCATTTTGACTTACTATTTTTTTTAGTTGTTTCGTTGTTTTTTCAAAATTAGTCTCTGGTGTTAGAACTTTTAAAAAATTTATGAAGTTTTTATGTAAAAATTAACAATAAATTTACCTTCTAAATTTCCAATCAAAAGTGACTTCTAAGTTCTGTCCAAGTAAACAAAAGATAAAAAAAATCAGTAGTAAGCAAAATGAGAGCGCCTACATGTGTAGTAGTGAGCGAGATGTTTTTAACCACACCTACTTTCATGTAAACACCCTTTTTGTAGCACTCATACTGTTGTAGACAGTACTCACGTATAAATTCAATCCCTATTGGAAATTTATGGTTGTTTAAATGAAAATTTAATATCATCAATAGTCAAAGTCAAAATAGATTATAATTGAAAAAAACAATTTTGGTGATTAAAAACGAATAGAATAAATTTTCATCATAGCAGTTCTATACGTTTCAACTGTACAACAAAGATTTTTTTATTAAATTTAAATTGTGTATATAGATATTAATATAATAATATAATAATGAAATAATAGGATATTTTAAATAAAAAAAATAAAATATTAGTTTTTCTTAGCCAGTAAAACGTCCTTCGACATTATAAAAATCTTTGATCAAATTGAAAAGGATCTAAACGAATTGTAAAAGTGGAAAAAAATATGCTATTATTACTGCTAAGAAAGATTTTCGAAAGGGACATTTTCATACAAAAAAGTATTCGCTCAAATCAATTGTACATGTGTAGTAAGTTGTTTATATTTGATGTATACATCAAATGCATACTGTATGTAAAATACGCATGTGTGCGAAGAAATGTCTACTCAAAAAGAGAAGAGAAGTAAATAAGGTAGAAAAATTTTGTTGTCAGTCTTTGAATGGCAGTCAATGCAGACGGTTGTTAAAATAAAAATATATCGTCAAAAATAAAATAATTTTAATAAATACTTAATTCCATTATTTATCCTAGTGTTTTCATAATCAAAATAAAGATATATAAAAGAGAATAATTTGATTTGTAAACTGTTAAACTAAACATTGTAAAGTATATTGTTGTTAAAATTAAAAAAAAACAAAATAAATATAACCTTAAATTGTCGCGTGTCTACACTCAAAAATAAAAATAAAGTGAAATCAAATGATAGAATTTTTTGTTAGAATAAACTACATAGATAAATTAAAAATCAGTTTTTCTTAAATTGCTAAAAGTGAGTTAATTTTTAAACAAAAAAATAACAGTTTTAAAGATTATAAAAGGAAAAGTTGAACAACCTTGTACCTTGTTATAAATATAAAATTATATTTATCATTTAGACTAAAAAGGCAAAAATTGATTGTTCTTCTTAACATATTCAAAAAATAAAAAAAAAATTATTGTATTTTGGTGTCATCATCGTCAAACAAAGCTTCATCATTTGTATTTTTTGTCAACATTTAAGTACGTAAACCACCCACCACTGTATTTGACTAAAATATAAGAAGTTAAAAAAAATTGAACAAATTATTATAATAAAAAAAAACAAAGCAATATTAAAGAAAAAAATATATAATCATATGTTTTTGAAAGTAGGAAACATCAACTCATGATCAGATTTGGCTATTTTTCCTTTATTACATTAACTATGGGTAAGAGATTTTTCATTTATAAAAAATATTAACATTTTCTTAAAAAAATTAAACAATATCAAAATTTCTTTTTGTGTAAAAGTTAAAGCTTATATTTTATTTTAGAAAGCTGTTGATCGTATTAAGATACAATTTGCAATAATGCACATCAATAGAAAAAATTCGGTTTTCTAATTTCTTTGATGTGCCTTCATCAATTGAAGCAAAATGTTTAACTAAATAATCGACTTAAACGATTTGCCTTCATTTTATTAAATTTATTGTTAATCTTTTTGCACATGTGCAATTCTTTAATATCACAAAAATATGTGTGTCAGCACCTTCCTTCCGTTTTTCATAGAATTATCTGACATAATTGAACATATTTTTATTTTCATTCACCATCAAAAATCAGTTTGAATGGTATCTGTATGTATTGTGATAATGTTTATAAAATCCTAAAAATTCAATAAGTAGACCCTCATTTTTCTGTAAATAACTCAACACAAAATAATAAAAATACAAAACACACACTATCGTCAAATGTTTCAATTGAATTCTTTCGGCATTTATCAATGAAACATGCAGTGTCTATTTGATTTAATTCTATAATAAATTTGTACGTAAAAAAAGAATAATAATAAAAATAAGGACACACAAATCGAATTTAATTTACAGAAAAAAAAAATTACTAAAGCATAGACATTTACTATTATTCATTCAGATAACAAACTTGCACCTTTTCATTCTTTATGTTTTGAAATTATTTGTTAATGTCCGTATAAAAGGCATGTGCATTAGACATAAGGCATTCAATCATAAATTTCTTTCTAATTCTCAAAGAAAATTTGTTTCACTTTTATTTAAAAAAATTAAATGATAATAAATTTGCCATCCCAATTTGCATATTACATGATTTACAAACTACTTTGAGTATGAATAAAAAGGAGTAAAAATAATTTACAATCTTATTTTCGTTTTTAACACTTTAATTTTATTACTATGCTACATTTTCTTCACTGATTTATTGGAAAATGGTCACACATATGTTATTTTTACCTATAGTAAAATTTTAATCTTAATAAAAAATATACAATATTATTTTAGATAAAATCGGATGTTCAAAAGTGCAATAAAAAATTTAAACTTACAAAAAAAATGTATATTTATAATTTAATGGTTTAATGATTCAATTTCCTTCCGAAAAGTAACTGTTTAATCATTTTTTATTTTTGTAATTTTACACACATAAAAGAAGGTTTACTGTTTAAAACATTTCACCCGATTCAGTTGAATAATTGATCAGATAAGAAGAAAAAAACTTTTTTTTCTTTTAATTATTGTCTTGATACAGTCTGTTTCAGTAGTGGTGTAGTATGATTTTGTTAAATTTTTTATTTTCATTTCCGTCAGCCTCTCATCTTTCGTTAAATAGTTTAATGTTAAGATGCATTTTGGGAATTTTACTGAATTGTAACATGATAACTGTTGTTAACTAAAATCAGTAGAAAAACACACAGTCACAGCTTAGAACAAATATTAGATTCCCATTTTTATTTTCAAAATGAAAAAGTCTCATAGTACATTAAAAAGTAGCAAAAGAACAATAGAAATTAAAATTTCATTTTCTTTTATGAAAGTTAAATTCAATTTTTATTATGAAAAGAACTTTAATGAAAAATTTGGTGCGTGTGAAAAAAATAACATTATTGTAATATCAATGTCAAAATAAAAAAAAAAAAAAACAACTCATCAACTTCTAAGACTAACATATTTCATATAGTAAATAAATCAATCGTTAATTATTTTAATATATCAATGTTGTGAAATATTCATAAGCCACAATACCATTTGTATGCAATTTTTTGTAAGTCATACATGTATCAGTTTTACTCATTTAATAATCATAATATTCACCAAAAAACTGACATGTGTAATGCTATTCACTTTCTCTTTTCCACGCTTCAATTTTTTTCCATTAAAAAAAAACATTATTTTGATTTTGGAGTATGTACCATTAATTGATTGTAATTTATTCAAAAGTATAATTTGCAATAACAAAAATACGAATATTGTTTCAACATTGTTTTAATTATTTTTTAAAATTTATTTGTTTTTTTTCACTATTTTTTTTTAAATGAAAAAAAAGAATATATTAAAGAGATTACCAAAAAAAAACTATTTAATTGTTATACTGTTATAACTGTTACAATTTTTATTTGTTCATCTTTCTCTCAAATCACATATAATGCTTCTACTTGAATGAAGAGCTTTTTTTTATAACCGTATTAGTCATCGAAATAACAACAATAAAATAATAATGATACACCTAAATAAGAGTGAATGAAGGTGTGTTTCTTTTTTTATCGTCATAAATGAATATGCAAAATTTACGCCACTGAACTAGATTGTGTTATATTTTTTGTTTTTAAAATGAAAAAAAGTCATGTAATCTAAAGAAATAAGTTTTAATATTACATTTTGTTAAAATGACATTGATTAAATATACTGTGGGAATTCCATATTTTATATAATTTCATCAACATTTTGTGCTGTGCTTTTATGAATTGTTACTTTTTTTATATTTACATTATGATAAATGTTGCCAACACATGACACTGCAAATTTTAAAGATAATAATATTGCATGAATATTTTCTAGGTTACATTTTGTTTTACTTTGGTTATTCTATTTTATGAATACGGGTAAAGTAAAAAAAAAAATATTACACATCAATATTCTCCGATGACAAATATTTTACGTTCATTGACTCAATCAATATTTGTAATTTACTAGGTAAATGATTATTATTAAATATGCTAATATTTAAATGACTCAGGTACTATGGTGTGTAATCTTTTTTATATGGTAAAATGCGAAATGCACTCAACCTAAAAACTATCTACTTCCGATTTACTGTTATTTCATCGTCATATACTCGGAAATACTCTGATTGCGTCATATTTGATACAGAAATACCATTCTATAGGTGTTTCAGTATTCTCAAAAATATGAGAAGCGATTATTGATTCATATGTAAAAATAAATAAGGTGGTTAACAAAATGAGTCATGATTGATTTGTACATTTATTGTAAACATTGCATTACAAATTTCTGATGAAAGTAAAAGAATTCTTAAAAATCATAGTAACATAGATATTTTGCCAATATTTTACTTCCGAATACTCCGGTAATGTTTGAAACAATTATATGTTAATATTTACAGACAAGTAAACCAGTTACGAATTAATGCCGATTACAATATCCTTCTCTCTCTTATAATTTACGTATATACTTTGTCAACGTTGACTATGTTGCTTCAATGAGCAGATATAACAATATATGTATATTGGAAGATACTTCGTCTGAATGAAACAAGTCTTAACGTGTTTTAATTCTTTGATACATTTATTCTATTGGACTAGGTAGCATGTGTTTGAATTTAATAATGTTGTCTTGTATTTTTTTTTAATATAAACATATATTTTGTTAAAAATTTTCAAAACATTTGCTTCGGAATTTTATCTGCTTTGTTATTGTTTAATAAAAAAACGTGAATGAATCTTCATTTATTTTAGAGTTGTGAAATTTATTTTTTTATGAATGAACAGAACAAATCTTTGCACTTCCGGTATCAAATTTTACGCTAGCAAAAAAATACATAAATAAAATAAAACAATAATTGATTCGTCATTTTAATCTAAACTGAAAATTTAGTTAAACGTAAATTTAAATTGATTATAAGTGATTTAAGTCTCAATAAAAATTAACAGAAAAAAGTTTTTTCGACTGTGTACTTTTAAATATAGTTTATTAAACACTTAATACTTAAATGAGTCAGCTCTAGATGATTTGATAAATATTGAGTTCGGTGAGGCTCTTTGAATATTTTTATTTTTCAATTATTACTTTCTTATAACGATTCATGTTAGTACATTTTAATTTTGATTTGTTATATGTTTGTCTATAAATATTGAATTGATTTGCTAACAATTTGGTCTTGTAAAATATTTATACATTTTATTTAAAGTATTATGATTGAATTTAAAAATAATCATGATTTTACTAAGTAGATGATTTGTAAGCGGCTTTCTTGTTTTTTTTTTGTGTTATATTAAATATATGAAAATATCATGATTGATTAAGTATGTAAATATTTAAATTAAATCGTGTTTCAATCATTTTCAATCACTTCTATGGCTTTATTGAATGTAAATTTAATATATAAATAAAATGGGTTGAGGTAGGCAAATAACACATAATAAAGATATAATAATAATAATACAATAGTTTTTTGAAAGAAAAAAAAAAAGAAAATTATTTGAAAAAATCATCATATTCTTATCATGTTTTACTAAAATCATCGAATTTTATTATTATTATTATTAGTTGAATTGCTTTGATATGTAAATTAATCAAATTTTATCTGTATTAACGAAATTGAATTAAAAAAAAACTCTTTGTATGATCAAATCAAACGTGATCAAATACTCATTTAACTTTAAATAAAAATTTTACCTCAAGGCTAAACAGTAGCGATTTATCAAATTTAGATAACATGCAAAAACCTATATAACGTAAATAGTGAGAATAAAAATCCTCTTACACATTGATTTTATGTCTGGTTTACAGTACAATGCATGTTGCAAATAGACATATATTTCAGCTGAAAGTTTCTTTACCTGACATTAAATGTGTACAAAAACATGATGACTCAGCTTTGCTTTGAAATCTGTTTCCGTTTTTTTGTAAATATTTTTTAAGACAGACGTCTTATGAGTATATTATTGATAAAAAAATAACAGTTAAACATAATACACATGTAAGAACATAAGTTTTAAAATAAATCTTATGCTTTTATATGCTCTTGATTAATGATTGTTTTTTGAATTGCGATTT
Organism: Culicoides sonorensis; assembly: GCA_900002565.1. Taxonomy (NCBI): domain Eukaryota; kingdom Metazoa; phylum Arthropoda; class Insecta; order Diptera; family Ceratopogonidae; genus Culicoides; species Culicoides sonorensis. The sequence continues at coordinate 395,902 of LN483358.1, forward strand.
ATATTTACCTTGAGTTTTTAAGGGTTTGTAAGCGCCTTTTATTAACTAGTCTTAGTAGATTTCCAGCATTTATTGCATTACATTATTATAGTAGTGGTGGGCGATAATCTTTTGTGAGAGCCTTGGTTTATGTATGATTGTATAATTGCATTTATTTTGTGAATGTTATTATGTATGTGGGTCTTTATTTCCCCCTTTTAAAATAAATAAAAGAAAAAAAAATACAATATTATCATGCTGGAAATGAAATTGAATGCAAAAACCGCAATTTTTGTATTACTTTTGAAACTTTCGATTGTTTCAAATAACATCATTAATACTATTAGACATTGCAGACACCCTCTTTTAGAATAAATTACTTATGTTCTATGTCTGAAATGAGAATTGTTTGGGGATAGACCACCAGGATTCATACATTATTATTGAGTGTCATTTTTTCTCATAAAAATTCTGTCAAGAGCGTGCCCTAGCATAATTTATAAACAAATAAAAAGAATAATATATTGATTTAAAAAAAAAAAAAATGCAACTAATAATAAGTTTCTATACAAAATTATATTTTACTCAAGTAAATTATTGCATATATTGGTTTTAGAAATTTAATATCAAGATAACGAGAGTCACAATACTAAAAATACAGGGAAACATGACGTACAGCAAAAATCAAGTAATTTAAGGATAATCATGCACAAAAAAAAAAATAAATAGATTACAAAAAATAATAAATAAAAATGAAGTCCTAGACATATAACTGTCTACTTTACTTATGTTAAACATTGATTTTCATTGATATATGAAATTAAGTTTCCAAAACAATAGCAAAAACTTAACAATGTTTAAAATAAATGTAGTTTATTTTTTTTGTTAATTTATTTTTGATTTTTAATATTTTATATGCCAGATTTGTTTTTACATGTTGTATTAAAATGCATTGATTTATAAAGTTACTGCTATAAGTGTTAATAAATTGTTCTTAATGATATGATATAATATACAACTGCATTATTACCCGTTTTTTAATTATTCCCACGCTTTTTCATTTGGTTTTGCAGTAATGTGTAAAAATGTTGTACGTAAAAAGTACACGGTCTTTGTTCTTTTACCACACAAGTTTAAGGTGTGTGACAAAAGCGTTTAGTTTAATTTAACAAAAAGAAATCATGCGTTTATTGTTCTAATTTTTCTTTCAATGAGAGAATCAAAGAACTTTATTAACTCTTTCCTGTTAATTATCAAAGTTAACTAATAAACTAGTACAAAATATTAGATAGTAAAGTATATCTGATTACTCTTAAATATTTTTAGTTTATTTTCTTATATTAACATTTTGTATTAACAAGTTCATGCTAATTGTTTATTTTCTTAATAAGCTAGAGTTTGTGTAGTGTTTTAACATTATTATGACATGTGTGGTTCTTAACATTTTTTAACTGCTACTTGTTATAGCGTAAAAGAAAAATTGTTCTTAATTAATTCATAAAAAATTCATATAAAGCATAAATAAGTCTACATTAATTTTATAAATACATTTGAAAGCATGGAGTGATAAAATTATTATTATCATAAATTGTCAGGAGAATAACCTCACTAAAAATATATATATAATATTTTTAAAAAAAGTTGGTCACTTCAATTCTAAAAGGGTGGTCTCTTTGTTTAATGTTGTTTCAGTCGATTTTCGTAAACTATAAAACGTGTTAATTTTTTTATTAGGCTTAGTGACATTTTTTTCATTTGAATGTATATTTGTATATCATTCATTTGAATTTAATATGTGTGTGGGTGTTACAGGTCGAACTTTTTTCATACCGTGTATGGTTGATGTTTAAAAGTGATACAAATCATGTTTTCTCCATAAAGGAACAACATGATGAAATCATTAATAATACAATCAACTTTTCGTAAGTAAACGTAAGGATACAAACTAAGGTCAAAAGATTAATTTATTATAATCATCAAGACATAATATTTTTATTAACATTGAACATAATTAACATTGAAGAAGCTCACTAATGTTATAATTGATTGATAACAAGCTCCACTTTGCAAAATGCTCAAAACGATTTATAGGACGAAATAATGAAGAAGGAAATCATCTTGTTAGTATGCTTCATCTCCAGTAAAAAATATATAACAAATTGTTTTACAATAATATCACTATTTTGTATAGAAAACCATAGCTGATAGCATTAAAAAAAATAACAATTTGTCTACTTATACATCTTTTTCTCGTCATAGCACGACAAAAAAAGTCTGATAAACAAAAATTGAGACATATTCGTTACACTTATCATAACCGCATATAATTCATTAATTTTACTACCAAACAAAACGTTATTCTCACGTTTTATTTATGTACACATGTATTATATTAACAATTGATATATGAGCGCGGATACAACAACAGTATTAACAACATTCGTATTTATGTGATATTTCTTTTATTTTCTTGAAAAAAAAGCATTTGAATATGATAATGTGGTGCTGTGATGCGGTGTGGCATTAATAAAGTCACTGTTAAGGTGTCATAAGCCGGCTTCTAATAATTTTAAAACTTACATATTAAAATTTATATTGAATAAAATAACAGATAGAGAAGATGATATAATACAAAAAACGCGTGAATACGCTGTCTTATTAAATAAATTAAATTGTATTTAACATAGCTCGGAAGATTGAATTTCAACTTTGTTTTCACTGTATTTTTAAATTTTTATTTGGAAGAATAGATGATAAGCGAGAAGATTTTTAGAGAGAGAGAGAGTGAGTAAAAAAGAAAATGAGAGAATTAAAAGTTTAAAAGAAAGTTATTTAGAGATAAAATTGAAACCGCGCGATTCTGTTGCTGCTACTTCACACTCCTTGCCGTGTAAATTGAAATAAAAATTTTGTATTAATAATATTTATTTTGTATAGTTCACTGTATCATTAATAAGTAACTTTAAATAATGAATTTTGGGGTTTTATACATATTTTTTAAATGGTTCTCTTAGAATTCCCGCTGAGTAATATCACTTAGGGGGCGCATATTTTGTTATAAATATTTTACTTGGGTTCTTACACATTTATGATAATTTTAAATTGGATGCAGTTCATAAACAAATACGACATCAAGGTGTGAGAATTTTTCTCTGTTTTAAACATTTAATAAATTAAATAAAAATATACCCATGGCCATGAAAAAAATCTCAAACATTTCCGATTTAATATTGCATCATTGAAGTATTTGTGCCAATTCATGTTTAAATTTAGATTCAATAAATTGGTTGTAAAGCTTTATTTTGCGTCATTGGATATCCAGTTAACAAAAACGGTTTTTTTTTTTAAAAGTATACGAAAACTCAATTAAAGACATAACAAAAATATAGATAAAATGATGATGTAGTAAAATTAAACTTATTTTTTCTCTTAACTGGTCAAGTTTCAAGATTGTGGGAATTTACCTCTGACGATATATTATCGTTTGTTCTAATTTTCCAATTTGAATACCATGACAAATGTGATCAAAGCTCGATGACATTGATTCAGTTAAGGTATGGCGTTTGTGCGGACACTATGTGTGCTTTCTATATGATTGGAAGTGTCATCATGGTTTGATTGAGTCATTTTAGCTCATGTTAATCTTTCACATCAAATTAAATGGTGTGTTTACTGTATTGGTTCACATTGAATATTAGTTATTTTAATAAAATTTTATGTATAGATTAATCAGGAATGAACAAACAAAAGCATAATAATCAATTCGACTCACGATCATTTATTTTATTTCTTTATTATTTTTTTTATTTATTTATTTATACATGAATCAACCATTGTCAGTTGATACGTGAATCGATCTAGGTAAAAAATCAAAAAAAAAAAAATATATAACAAAAAAAACTAAAGACATGAAAAGAAATGCAAGAAAAAGGAATAATTGTCTTTATTTTTTTCGCTTTCCACGTACTGTTTCTGATCTAAGCATCACCGGTGGTCAATCATACCTTTTTGCATGTGTGAACTTTATTACTCTTTTAGTATAACAAAATTCTTTTGCTGTTTTTTTAAATAAACATCGATAAAAGCTGCATTGGATAAAACAGGTTTCAACATTTTATCTTGATATAACAATGGTTACCGATGATGGTAGCCTACCCGGCCGCCCAACTTTTGGTCAAAGTTGGAAGGATTTAATCATATTCATTCTCATATAGTTGCCTTATTTAAATAGATGTGAAAATATTTAAATTTTTTAACATCTCCAATAATAATATTAATGAAAATAACATGTATAACAATTTATTTTCGATTTTTATGAAGAAGGTATATATAAAATGCAAGGGAATAATAATTATGCGTAGGTGGACTGTCGAGACAAACGCAATGTTTTTTTTATTATTGTACTTTTGTGTATTTTGTATCATTTGTTTGAGAACCATTGTATAAAAAGCAGACTTTACAAGAAACACCTTTATACCATGATTTCTTTTTTTTTATTTATTATGATTATTAGCTTTATTATTCAACATTTTTGTAGACCTCAGAAAGACACAAAATTTACAATAAAAAATCAGTATCACAAAAAACATGTTATGGATATCAACACTTTTGTACAAAATATTTCTTTATCATTTTTTTACATAATAAATATAATTCTTAAAATATAATTGTATAGTATAACACAAATTAAGAATTCGGAATGCAAATTTTACAACATTCCTACACTAAAATATAAAACTAAAGAATGTTGCTTAACTTTTTTCAAATCAATACTTTTGCTTTGATGCTACATTGAAAGAATTTTTTTTGGTTGAATTAGTGCTAATTCAAATAATTGTTAAAAAAAAATCATTAAGACTTGTTCAAAATAGCGACTGCCTGATTAAAAACTTTAGAGGGCTTTTAAGGATGATCATAATTTTTATTGTTAATTCAAAACTCATATGAAAACTAACAAGAACATTGTATCAGCTTTCTCAATTACTCACAAAATTGTTCTAAAATTAAAAAGCCATTGAATGAACAAAAGTGTTCTACTGAAACAGCAGGAGGGTGCAATAATACATAAATTTTTCAAATTAAATTTAAATAGAATCTCTTTGCATACATTCTTAACGATATTGTTGAACACTTTTTTTTACATATTGAATGGATAATTTAAGGAATTTTATCATATAAACAGTAAAACATCCCACAACAATTTAACATAAACAACTATGTAGATGAAACTTTAAGAATATGTTCTGACCACAATATTAAAAATAATAATAATGATTAACACAGTACCAATAATTGTTAGCAATTTTATGATTATACATATCTTGTTTGTTTAATGCAAGATTGGTGATAAAAAAATTGTATTTTGTTGAATTCAAATCAAAAAATTAGAATATGTACATAATTTCTAAAATTGTTTATATAATGTATCACTATGTCTTATTTAATGTAATATGGTGAACCATAGTAGTAAAATGCATTTTTATTTAAAGTATTTTATTAATGATTTTGTTTATAAATATATCCAGACGATTTTACATGTGTTGATCTTTATTTTTATCTTTCAATTTCTAGTAACTCAAATATTTTCTTATTAAACCAGTAATAAAATTTAAAATGAAGTAATTTGATTAAGTTATTTAAAATTGTCTTCAGTATTTGATATACTTCTTGTATCTGATGATATCTTACTGGAGATGATCATGAATCATTTTATTCTCTTATTTAATTTCGAACGTATAAATTCAATTAATATCCTTTTAATCTTGATAAATGTTTTTCTGTGATATAGTGATGAAGTCTAGTCATTTAACAGATGACAGATATTATATTGAAAAATGTGTCAACAAATCCATGAATATGTTATTATTTATTCGTCAAATATATGATGAAAAATGTTTTGATGCCAGTTTTTCAGATTTTATCGAGCTATAAAAACATAGTTTCTCATATCCAACTCTCTCTTTGTTTGTCTTGGCTTTTTCTCTTCAAATCAATTTTTATAAAAGTGTTAAATAAATTCAAAGTTCATATTACTGATTTGAACTGAAATATTCTAAAATTAAAAGCGATAAAGCTCATTTATTAGATATTTATTGTGTCATACAGATCAAAAGAAAATTATACTTAATGATGTTATTAATGTAAACATTAAACCTCCAAAATGAAAACAAATTTATTGTCGGTGGTTATATAGAGAAAACACAAAAGAACAATACTGGTGTAAAAGTGAATAAAACACATTAACTTAGCCCACCCAATAAAAACATAAAAAATCTTAAATATTCTATAAAAGATATGATAATGATGAAATTCTATTTATTGATATTCAATTTTTTTGTCTATTCTTTATTTTTGAAATTTAGTGATAGTTATAGTTGACATATGATATTTAAACCACAGGCGGTTGTTATACAATAATAAAGTAATTTAGATCAAAAGGTCATCTCAACAAAATAAAACTGAAATTTGAATAGATTTTTAAATATATTTGGGGTCGTTCCATGAAAAAATTAGAATCAATTTAAATTGTAACGTCAAGAATGACATTTAAAAAATAAAAAAAAACTTACGTTGGAGATATAATAACATTCATATATTATAATAAAGAAAGGAGTACTAAAATACATGGAAAGAAACAAAATCCAAATATGCAGGAGTCGGCGCTTCAGGGTATTCGTTTTTACGCTGCTTATACTCTAATCGGTCTGTCTTTTATTATATTTGTGCAACAAGATGTTGATTATATATGATATAGTAGTGCAAGCCATAATATGCGAATGTGTTTTTTTAAGTATGCATTTATTTATAATATTGTGATTTAATTATAGTTTTGATTCTGCATAATTGAGGGTAAATCATTTTGTGGAGCATATGTGTGATAAGAAGGAACTATTCACGTCACATCATCCTAATCCAATTTTATGTCGTGATGAACATGGCAAATAAGCCAAGCACACGTCTTTTGGGAATGTATTTGTGTGTGTGTGTGTGTGTTTAACATTTTTAAATGACTTAAAAAATATTTTACTAAACAGAAAGTAACCTGTCTTTAATTTAAAATTCCTTAAGTTTTTTTTTTCTTTTTTGTACCTTCTTCATCAGCTAAACATTGCACAATAATATGTGTATTTCAGAATATGCATATATGTAGTCAACAGACATAACAATTTGTGAAAGATTATTATTTACCCTGAATATGTCTTCAGGCTATCAAGTAAATTAGAATTAAAATAATGCGTTTTAATCATACTGTAACATACATTTTTTGTTCTTTATTTTTTTTTTAACTTTTATTGTAATAATAATGAAAATGTAATACAGTATAAAAGAGCAAGAGGTAGAAACAACATACCAATAAGTGGTAATAATAATGATTGTATGGTTTATTATGGAAAGGAATTTGGCTTGTGTTTGCAAAATATTCACAAGAGAATGTCCTTTCAAATGTGTGCAGACATCTTGAGTCTTTTTTAATAATTATTTTAATAAATAAAGAAAACATGGGAAAATAAAACACTCAGTTGAGTCGATTATGTTGTTAGTCTTAGTGGTTTTCGATTATCATAAGTTTTTGAACTCCAAAACATTTTGATATCAGAATACCTTATTAAAATGAAAATAAATGAACAACTTATGAACCAATCGCAAATCAATCAAGTTGGAATCAGCATCTTAAATTTAACATGTTTCTTTTTTTTCAAAATAATAGTTAAACATATAAATAAATACAGATGTAAGGATTTGATAAAAAAAAAACAAAGATTCAATTTAAAAAAGGCCAAACGAGACCGCATTTTAGATATTAATAATACATATCATGAATATCAGAACGAAATCGATTATTTTATGGACAAATATTTGCATTAATCCAATTATCATACTCTTTATTGTGTACCACTAAAAAATAGAATTGAAAAATATTTAAATTAAGATGTCTTTCTCAAAGAATTTTTTTTACAGATAATATGATATAAATAAAATAAGCAAAAAAAATAACATTGTGGATGATAAAAGGATTAAGACCACCTTTGATATGTTTAAATGCCAATTAAAACATTTCACTCATCAAAAAAAAATAAAT